>JASXSY010002747.1:0-84190 GCA_034509805.1 Sipha maydis
TTGTATGACAATAAAATATAAATGTATATTAAAACATCGCAGTCGCTGCTATTCAAAGTTGATAACATAAACTGACTCATAACATCAATCGAAAATTTAAAAAATGTAACACTAATTTACTGATGATAAATTGAAAAATTGTCATTCTTGTATCTATTATAAATAAATAATAAATATATTATATAGTTTGATGAAAATAATATTTAAATAAACATATTTAATTTTTTTATTAATTGTACATAATACAATTCGTAAAAAAAAAAAAAAATTTTTTTAAGGATATTTATTAGAGTTAATAATTTTAGGTGAGCCAGAGATTTTAATATTGTTTATGCTTGTTCTACAACTTTTGAATTATCAGTTTAAATAATCAAATGTATCGCATATATGATATAAACAATAAATATAAAAATAACTATCGTAAGTAAAATAGAGAAATAATAAATTCATTAAATATTGAATAGCGTTATAACAATAGAATCAATACATAAAAAAAGAGTAAATTAATGTATTCAAATTATAACTCAGACTAACAAAGGTTAACCTATATTAATTGGCTTAAAATTTTTATAATTCTTTTGTTTTAAATTTTCTTCATCTCTTTTGCCTTTATCCCAACTATTTGAGGCCCACCTATCCCTTTTTTGGTCTTCATTTTCCTCTTTTCCCTTCAACGTTCATTTTCATAACCATTTTTACTTTATTTGTTTCCTTTCACCTCATCACATGCCCAAACAATTTCAATCTATTTTCTCTCATCTTATCCACTATTGACGCTACACTCATACTACCTCTAACATATTCGTTTCTATTTTATCTTTTCTTGTTACTCCACACAACCATTTTAACATATTCTGTTCTATTCTCCTATCAACCGCTCAATATTCCGATTCATTTAACATAGTTAGTCTCACTACACTCCTGTAAAATTTATTTTTCAGCTTCATTGGAATTATCTTATCATATAAAATTCCGACGCTTCTCTCCATTTCATTCAACCGAATTTAATCTTATGTTTTACGTCCATGCCAAAGCCTCCGTCCTTTTATTTTTGGTATCTTCCATCCAAGTTATACTCCGTTTTATTTCTACAAATTCTCAATCCGTATCCTTCAAGTGCTTACGTCCACTGTCTAACCTTTAATAACTTCTTTCAGAATAATTTTGTATTTTGTCTGTTAAATTTATAATTAATAAATAAATAACTCATAATGTTTTAAATTATGTATTTATATAATTTGTATGTATGTTAAGATTTTAATATAATTTTATATAATACTTACATTATTTATATTATGTATATTGTATTCATATATATCTGAAAGTAGACCTTAACCAAGATGATTGGGGAGGGGGAGAATTTAGAAATGGGTACTTATGATGCAGATTAAATTGAAAATACTATTTTAGATACAGTCCTTATTAAAATATTTATTTTATATACATTAAACTAATAATAATTAAGAACTAATAATAATAATAATAATAATAATAATATAAAACCTAATCTTCTATATTATTTTGCAAATATTTTAATTATTTTTTGCTATGTCAATTTCTAAATTCATGTATATGCATCTATAAGAACTTGTTTCTTAAATCTTCTTTCAGTTATTTATGTTATTAGGCAGATGTTAAAACTACAAAGGGAACAAAAATTATAATCTGCAGATTTAGCTTTATTGATAGAGTTAATAATATTTTAAAAAACTCTTATACATGGTTACAATATATCTTCACAATATTTTAGTGTATCAATTTCTGCATACAAAAATTCGCTGAACTAAAATTAATTTATACTTAATTTAACATAATTTAAATATTTTTTGCCCATAGCTCATACTTAAGTTCAATTTCTCTTTTTAGTTTAGTTTTAATTACGTCTTTAGAATGGGATAAATCATTAAATAGAAGATTATGAATGTGTCCATTAATTTTTTATTTTATTGTCGATAATATAATTATCCAAAAATGCTTGAGCCAATATATTAAGTAAAAACAAATTCAAATTGAAAAAGAACCGGATGGCCTCGCTCTGCTGTACACTTGGGGGTGGAGTGGCGACTCTTCATAGGATAGGTCATTATAATGGATTTGTTAAATTTGAATTCAATGATAGGTATCATTGTATACGAAAAACGATTCTGAACGGAGATGATATGTTAGTCTAGAATATAATACAATGTTATTTATAAATATTATATAAGTATATTTTATTTTTAAACGAAAAATTTAGAAAAACCGAAAATTTAAATTGTCTATAAATAAGTCAAAATATGTCAAAATACTTTGAAATTTTAACCATGTATAGAAAACGTCAATATAAATATTTAATAATAATTTCAAGTTGTTGCGGTTTTTCGTTTTTGAGTTAGGGCATTTTAAAAAAACCGATATCATTTGTCAGTCTAGAACATTCTACATTATATTTTATTTTACATGTAATTTTATGTCAATATTCGATGTTCAAACGCTTATAAAAAAAATTGTGCCTATGGATTTTAATAATTTTTAAATGACATTAAGAACTACTTCTGTGGAATCTTCGATTAAATTTTCAAGTATTTTGTAGAAGCCAAATTTTTTTATCACCGATTATAAAAATAAAATTTAAAAAAATCGAATATTTTAAATGACTATAAGTGGCTTAAAAATCAATATAATATTTTGAAAAAAATATTGCATAAAAGAAATACCAATCTTAACAGCTGGTAGAAATTTAAAAAATCTGCGACTTATACTTTTTGAATTATAACAAATATTTAAAATCGTTTGAGAATAAATCGCTATTTTATGCAATTTCGTAATATTTAAATTTCAAACAGTCATAAAATTTTTTCCTCAAATTCCGGTAAAAATTTTTTTAAAGATTTTTGAAGAGTAGCTTATAGATAACCTAGTGTTAAAATTTTGAACCTTAAGTATGAACAGAAAAAATTTTATGAATTTTTATCTACAAAATAACTTGCAAATTATCGTGATTTTTACACATTTTATACAAATTTGAGCATTAAGGGCTTATAAAAAAAAATTGAATTAACCGATCACCGATATTTTTTAGTTACGATAAGTTTAACTTATTATAAACCTAGTATACAATTTTCAAGAGTTTTCGCTCAACCAATTAAATTTTATAGATGTTTAAAAACAAAAATTTAACAAAAATCGAAATTTAAATTGTCTATAAATAAGTCAAAATATCTCAAAATACTTTGAAATCTTAACCATGTATAGAGAACGTCAATATAAAGATTTGGTGAAATTTTATGAATTTTTATCTACAAAATAACTTGCAAATTATCGTGATTTTTACATATTTCGTATAAATTGGAACTTTGAGCACTTATAAAAAAAAATTGTGACTTACGATTTTAATTTTTTTTTATCAGTTAAGGAACTACTTATAAGAAATCTTGTATTAAATTTTCAAGATTTTCTGGTCAGCCAAAAAAATTTTATCGTTATTTAAAAAAAAAATACTTAAAAAAATTGAAAATTTCAATCGTCTATAAATAGCTTAATAAAAGTCAAAATATTTTGAAAATTTTATGGTGTATAGAGAACGCTAATCTAAACATTTGGTGAAAATTTCAAGTATTTACATCGATTAGTTTTTGAGTTATAGCAAAATAAAAAATTTGATTATGTCGAAAACTGGTTTTGCGTAAAAACTCCCGTTTTTCCCAAATTTTTTTATGGTTTTTCCCGTCGCATTTAAAAAATATTGGAAATTTTTTACTTTTGACCCCCCAAAGTACCAAATAGATTCACTTTCCTTCAGAAAAGTTGCTACATAAGGCAATCGAAGCATTTTTACTGCCCCAAATCGTGTCGACAGACACAAAAAAAAAAAAAAAAAAAAAAAAAAAAACACACATCATTGTAAAATCAATACATTCTTCACTTCCGTTCAGAATCTAAAATTACTATTATTTTATTATTAAAACTGTTAGTTAAATCATTTATTATATTGTCGATGAATGGTACAAATATGACAAACGGTGATCCGATATTTATTATTTTACTCCTTAGTATAGATTACCAATATGATATTAAATAATTGAAATACTATAAGAACAATATGACGATGTTATTACCTCGGGTATAATGTTAATACGTAAACTGTCTGTTGATAAAAAGTTTGGGTTGATATTTGTGGGATATTTGAATATTGATAGTATTATCTTATTACAGTAGCCGTTAAATGTGTTGGATTGTGGAAATAGATGATATTGAATATTAAAGTATTTTTAAAGTAATCACATGATCATTTCTTTCACACATAGGGCGACCTTTCATAATATTCCGATGAAAATATTTACATATATTTAAAAATGTTTTCTACATTTTTTGTTTTCGTATAGTAGAATAAAAGTGGTTAAATACTAAATAAAATTTTATTTTTTAACCAACTGAGTAAGATAACTTTTGAAATTTTAATTTTCTTTAATTTACTAAAAAACAAACGTAATTTGTAATGAATATTTGAAATTGTTGCAATTGAAAATCGATTAATTAGCATCAACGTTTTAACAAGTGTAAGTTTACAAGAAATTCTAACTGTATATTTAATAATTATTATAATACAATTGTGCAGAGGTATTTATGGCTGCATTAAATGTTCTATGCCAGTAATAAATGACAACTCCATTATAATTGTCGTAGGAAAGTTTATTAAATAAACTAAGTTTAATAAATTAAGATCAAATTTTGATCTATTTACTAGCTATGCAGTGCCTAATATCTATGTCCAGTGTCCCACAATATCTAGTGCCGGCACTGTTGCCACAGCCATATATTTATGCAATGAAACAAATGGATACGATTATGCTTTCATAAAAACTTAGACTATTTATAAAATGCCTATAAACCTATATAAACAACTTGATTTTCTATTGGGATATTTTAACATTTCCATAACAACTTTTAGAAATAAAATTATGAAAAGTTATTTTTTCCAGACGGTTAAGGGATGAAAATACAGATTTGACAATAAGTGAAACCCGTTTCACATTTAAGTTGTATACCAAAGCAAAAATATTAATATCTACGGAGATACTTCCATTGAGATATCACTGTGGACCACTCTGTTAATATACATATATTTGGGCCCTCACACGAACCTGTTCAGTGGGATCCATATGTTTAGAATAAATAAACAACAATAATAATATATGTATATAAATATACGTATATACGTATAAATTCATAGTCGACCAGATGCCATTTACATCAAGCATGGGGAGGGGGGTCTAATATGCATGTACTTCCGACGTTCGGTGGCGAAATCGCGCGCATGGGTGTGGCTTATCGGACGCGGAGAAGGCGTGTAGAAAAATGGTGTTTCCGCCTATCGTCAAACGGGTAAGACCGCTTCCGAGTCGGGGAGGTGTGCGTAGGCGTGCGGATTGAGGGGCGGCACTACCCCGCGCGGAGAAAAATCGCCGAAAACCATTTACCACAGTCGCTGTGATGCCTACGACCCGCACGCACTGGTATACCGTATCGTAACGTCTCGCTCAACACACACGCCGCCACCGCCGAACGCTGTCTTTTAACGAGTCAAACGGTTTTTTATCCCTCCGACGTATACGTACCGATAAGACCGTAACGGCGACGAGTGTACATACAGACACACACTCACGTATACGCACACATACGCAACCACGCACGTATTTTGGTATCGCAGTCTGTATGTCCACCGCGACGTGATCGGCGTGCGACCGCGGCCGGAAATAGATGTGGCAACTGTCGGCTTGCGATCGTCATGATCTCAGGAGGCATTTGCAGATGGCCACCGCCCTCAATAGGGCCAAACCTTTCGGACATTCGGCTCAATTTTTCTATAACGGTTTGTACTACCGACGAAAGTCAACTGCGATTTCAACTATTCTGCAGTTATTGCAATTTATTCACGTATCGGTCGTTTCTAATAGTGATCGGCCAAAATAAGAAAAAAAGAAAGCAATATTTTTTTTTGTTATGCTTTTAAAAATATTTACATGTAATGCGTGTGTTGAAAATGTGTCGAATTTCATTTTTTTACAGTTGTCTTATAGCTGCGACGTGTAGTAGTATTTTGAAAAAACAACAATTCTGTAGTAACAATAATGAACTTTTAATTACAATTACAACGGTAAAATGATCGATTTCATATTTAATAGAAAAAACTGACCGAGTCGCTTTTGAAATGGTTGATTTATTTTATATATAGTAAACACACAATATTTTTACGAAATAATCGGTGTTGGTGGTATGGAACGTAACTTGTTGAAAACAGCCCAGCCTTCAAAATTATTCTATTTGAGAATTTTAAAAAATTGCAAAAATTATCTAAATTAACAAATATGATGGAAATTGTGTTAGTAAATGTTTTTGGAGAAGAAAATGGTTGATTTTTTATTTATCAATCCAGAAGGAATTATGAAGGAAAATTTAAACCATCACCGGGATTTAAGTCTATTCCAATTTTTAATCTTTCACACTAATATAACTAATAAAGTATACTAGATGTTTGTACAATTTTATTCACTTTTTTCTTGTGAGATTTTTGTGTTGCTTATTGAGTTAGATAATTGTACTTTAATTTTAACTCCACTAATTTAACACTTATTTTGTAAAATTTAAATACTTTTGTATTGTTATTGCGTGTTAATTAGAGTTTTTCATCTCATTGCTAAAGTCAATTTGAATTCTATGTTTAATATATACTGTATGGGTAGATAGAGAATTTCATTGAAGTATTACACCTATAAGACCTAATTAATATTAAATTTACAACGACAAATTTTCGGCTATTCCAGGATAATATTTATAAACTATAATCATAATCAAAGTAAACATAATGTTGTCAACAAAACCAAGTATAATAATTGAACTTAAATAAATAAAATTAACCTGTCAGATAATAACCAGTTACTTTTTTTTATATTCGAAATTGACATTGAGTTAAATAGTAACAGTTAAAAAAAACTCATTAATATTAATTCAATATATTTTTAATTCGAATTGTACTAAAATATTTTTTTATAGGATTTTATATACTTTTAGTTTTTATTAATTGGAACTAAACTTATAAATATAAGAACACTAAAGATTTTATTTTTTAAATTATACCTAATATATATAATTATATACATATATAATATAAATACATTTAATCATCAAAAGTTTTAAGCAATAGTGAAAATAATTTATGAAAAAACATTTATCGCCCCTTAAAATTTAAACACAATTATTTTAAAATTAGATGTAAGAATCTGCAAGAAAAATATTAAGAGCTGATTAATTTTATTTGATGTTTGTTATCAATTGATTTCTTATAATCATTATGTTTGTTGTAACATTCAGGTCGGTATCGGTATTATAAAGATAAATTTATATTGAACTTTACAGAAATAATATCAGAATCTTAAGTATTCTTGTGTAGTACAAATGGCTAATATAAAATAAATATAGTACCTGCTATTATGGATATAATGTATAGTTTGTAATTTTTTATTAATTATCATATTTGTCTGAATTTAATCAAAGTTCAATATTTTAATTTATTACGTTGTCTGTATTTATAACTTTAATTTCAAATTAAAACACTATATTCGAGAGAGTTTATTTATGTATTTGGTGATTATCTTATTTAATCTAGCTTTAAACTTCATACTGATCAATTATTTTCAATTATCTTCGTTTTTAATATATTTTTTTTTTTAAATAATTACTTCATAAATGCTATAAAGTACATTGTATAAATTATACTTATATAAATTAAATCACGCTTTTTTTTTTAATATTGACTCTCCCTAAAGTTCATCCCTCTAAAATGAAAAGACATATGTTCAGATTTTGCTAATAAGGATTACCCGCGAGGGTTTGGGAGTACTCCCTGTGGCGTTGTTTATATACGTATAGAATATATTTGGGTGTATTATTAAAAGTACCATATTAGATGTAAATCTTATTCAATAAGACTATTCGACAAAAACATTATATGCACAATTAACTTCTATTATAATAATATGAATCCATATTTAAGCATTTTAAAAACTTTGACGATATTTACTCACAGATCCGTACGAAGTGGTCAACGCAGCCAGCAGCAGGCTTGTAGCGCAAGCAGCCGCTGGATCAGGTCAAATACAGCTGTGGCAGTTTCTGTTAGAGCTACTAGCCGACTCTAACAACATCGGCTGTATTTGCTGGGACGGTCCTGGAGGTGAATTCAAGTTAATTGATCCAGATGAGGTAGCCAGACGTTGGGGCGAACGCAAATCTAAGCCTAATATGAACTATGATAAGCTCAGTAGAGCTCTCAGGTATTCAAATATCTATATTACTCGTTATAATACTTTTTTACATAATGTGGATTATTTTGCAATATAACGTAAGGAGATAGGAATTTTTTTTATTTTAAACATTTTTTAGAATTATTTTAAAAAGTTGTATTTTAATTTATGTAAGTAAAGGTATCAACTCCACCACCCACCCATCAATAAATAATAGGTTTCGGGTTAGCTTTATACTTTCATAAAATAATTTTTTATTGTAAATAATTTGTAAGTAATTGTAATCAAATTTTAAGAGACGAGTACAATTTTAGTTGTGGTCTATGATTTTTTTTGTATATTTTAATTTCCATTAGAGTGGGTGAGCAAAAATAATCGTGAATTGTGTTTGATTGTCTTTATCATTTTTTTTTTTTTTTTTTTTATTGCATATGACTAACATTTAAACTGCCAAATAAAATATATAAATAATATTTATCTCACAGTTAGTGCATATTATTAAATAATTAATTAAAAACAATGTTAATACTGCAATGGTATTTTTGGTGAATTGAGTATTGTATATTTTCATTCATGGATAATTTAACCGCATTCTCTATTATAAGCTATAACAATATAAAATATGTGGGTTAATTTTCACGAAAATTACATGCATATAGCTTTTTTTGTGTATAATTAATAATATACGTGAGTCACGTGTAATTAATTCATGTGATATATTCGTGAACCAATATTTCCACGCAAACATTACGTAAGGTTTTAATATAGATACACCAGTTAAGATTGTGATACTTTTTAAACGAAGAAAACCCTCAAACAGTTTTTAAATGCACGTCCCATGAGCCTCAGTAAACTAAATTTCTCTCACAGGTGATATCACGTGGCTTTTCATGTTGCTGTGACAAAAATAATATAATTAACGATAGTCTGTGAATGGCTTGAACGCATTTTCTCACGTCTATGGTTTCTTTTACAACATTATACTTGTATTTAATGAACCACCATTAATAGTTAAAGTATGAATCAGATGGCACATAAATGCATGTTGGGACCCCAGCAACTTGTCCGTTCATTCCTCCATCCTTTTACGTAGTAAAACGACAAACAACGTAAACGTCAAGCTTGCAGTTCTTCAAAGTTTTCAGAATTTTGTTTTAATAATAAATAAGTTTGTAAAATGCGTTCGTCGAATTCATTTAGAAACATGTTTATTTTAGTAAGTTTATATAATTTATTATAATATTAAATTACTAGCAATCTAAATGTAAAATATATTTTCAATATAAGACACTTCACATACACTTGAAGGATTGCTCCTTCATAATACTATTACAGTATCGCAATAAAATTATAGATAAACGATTAAAAGTGTTTGGCTATATTTGCGTATTAAGTTAGTAAGATATTTATCAGGGTTGATAATATACGCGTATAAAACGTTTTATACGTTACACGTATAATACCGCACGTATAAAACGTATAAAATTACTAAAACGTATAAAACGTATAATATGTTTTGTTTTCGAAATGTATTTTTAAAAATTAAAAATACTTCCTATTTTAGATATCAAGTTAGGTTTTTTATTCTTATACTTAGTAAAAAGTTATATATTAGGTAGGTAAAATATTACAATATAATTAAAAAAAAATATTTTTATTTGCAATTTTCTTTTTTATTCTTTCAAATAGGTACCTAAAAATAAAAAACAATAAAATATTACCACAGACACAAAATTTAATATATTATTATATTCCTATTCAAATCGTAAAGAAAAATGTATATGTTGTCAAGTTAATATGGAATATTTGTATTAAATAAAATAATTTATATTTTCTTTGACATTTCTTTTTTTTTTTTTTTTTTTTTTAATTAAAAGAAGAAGCCTCGATAACGGGACCATTGGCTTGTATACATAGGTACTTAAATAATACTAATTTAAATTAAATTGTACAGTTTAATGTCTTTCATAAATAATAATATTTTTTTGATGGATTCTTCGTCTGGGCCGAGTGCGTCATGCAGGTGCTCCGGAATGTTGAATTTTTGTCGTGCCTCTTCTGTGCCTCTGCATTCGGTAACAATATGTTTGATCGTAGTCGTAATTCCACATGTAGGGCATATTTTTGGTGGTTCATTTTTCATGAGGTGGCCGTGTGTGTGATGCGTATGGCCTATTCTGAGGCGATTCAGTACGACTTCCTCTCTCCTTTTGAGCGACATTGGGTTATACCATTTTTCGATAGATCTTTTTATCTCATTTAATTTAGTATTCATTTTGAGCCATTCTTTTTGCCAGTTATTTTTGATTTGGTTGTATATAATTTTTTTAATATCTTTGTCAGATTTAATATTCCACACAGTTAGTTGATGTGGGTTATTGGCTTTTTCCTTGGCAAGTAGGTCGGCTCTTTCATTACCAGATATTCCGCAGTGTCCGGGAATCCATGCGAAGATTAAGTTATCGTTAAATTAATTGGTTAAGTTGATTATTTTATTAGTTATAACATTATTGTTATTAATATTGCTAAGACTAGCTAGAGTGCTCATGGAGTCTGTTAAAATTATGTATTTATTATTGTGCAGGTTGTCACTTATAATATAAGATAGTGCTTTATATATAGCTAGTGCCTCAGCTGTATATATGCTACAATTATCCGACAGCCTTTCCGAAAGTTCAGTTTGTAGGAAGACTGCAGCAACACCCACCCCTTTGGCGGTTTTTGAGGCGTCGGTATATATATGTATGTGGTCTGGTAATGTGTTTATTAATTCATAGAATGCATTTTTGTATGTAAGATTTGTGGTTTCTTTTTTTTTGTTATACATCGCTATCGACATGTCAAACGAGTATTTTGTCGTTGTCCATGGAGGTTTTACGGGTATTTCTCTAGTCAATATATTACTTATTTCTAATTTTAGTTCTCCCTCTTTTTCTTTTATTCTTTTGTACATAGGTTGTATTAATTTTTTGTTATTGTTAAAAGTATTTTCGAATCTGTTATTTAATACTGTGGAATACGTTGGTTTGTTCGGTTCGGTTGCTGTTCTTACTGCGTATTGCAACATCAATTGATTTCTCCGATTATTAAGTGGTTGTTCTCCTGTAATATTGAGTATGCTGTTTATGGGACTACTTCTAAATGCACCGGATGCCATTCTTAGTCCAGCATTATGGATAACGTCAAGCATTGTCAGTGCTGAGTTTCTCGAAGTCATATATAAGAGAGATCCGTAATCCAAAATTGATCTGATTAGTGACTTGTAAATGTTTATTAGTGTTTTAGAGTCTGCTCCCCATTTCGTACCTGAAAGTACTTTGATAATGTTCAGTCTTTTTTTGGCTTTGTCTTTTAGCTTTTTTATGTGTGTGATCCAGGTTAGTTTTTCGTCGAAGATAAGACCTAATATTTTTAAGTGTTTCGTGTACGGTATTATTTTGTTGTCCATTTTTAGAGTTGGTTTTTTTTTAACTTTTTTGTTCGAAAATATTATGAACCGGGATTTTTCTGGTGCGAATTTGAACCCTGTATTTTTGCTCCACTCGTTTAACGAGTTGGTATATTTCTGTAATTCTTTTCCTAAAGTGTCAATACATTTATGTCGAAAAAAAATATTACTGTCATCCGCATATATTGTAATTTTTCCAGGGGTAGGTATAAGTTTAGATAAGTCATTTATTGAGATAAGAAATAATTTTACACTTATGGAAGAGCCTTAGGCAATTCCGTTATTAAGGTTATACAAAGATGACTTTTGTCCATCAACAGCAACTTCAAATGTTCGGTCAATTAGGAAATTGTGTATGAAATATAATATATTACCTTTAACGCCCCAGTCTAGTAAGATTGAAATAATTCGGTATCTCCATGTCATATCGTAAGCTTTTTGTATGTCGAAGCTTACCAGTCCCATGTATTGTTTGCATGCGATTGTTTCACATATTTCTGTATCGATGTCTACTAGACAGTCATATGTCGATCTGTTTTTCCGAAATCCAGATTGTTCTACGGCGAAAAATTTATTTTTTTCTAGAAACCAGTTAAGTCGAACGCTGACTATTTTTTCGAATATTTTGCTCATTGTGCATAATAGCGATATAGGCCTGTATCCTTGTACTGTGAATTTATTTTGGTTAGGTTTATGAATTGGGATGATAGTAGCTTGTTTCCATTTTTTTGGGAACTTGTGTTGTGTCCACATTTTATTAAATATTTCGAGTAATGTAATTTTTCCTATTTCGGGTAGATTTTGTATAAATATGAAGGGAACGTCATCGGGTCCGCAACAGTTGCTCTTATGTTCATTAATAATGTTGTCGAGTTCTTTTCTTGTTATTATCAAATTTAGGTTTGGTGTATCAATATGTTCAACAGTGGTTGGTTCCTTAACGTTTATATTTTGTTTTTCGATTTCGGATTTGTATTTTAAGAAATTTGGATCAAGGTTGTTATTATCACTTATTTCCTGAAAATATTCACCTAGTGCGTTTGCTATTTCTATCGGTTCTGTAATAATGGTTTTATTATTATTAGTTCTGAGTGATTTGATATCAGTTAATTTTTGAACTCCTTTTATTGATTTTATTTTGTTCCACACTATTTTAGGATTTTCAAGGCAGGAAATTGATGACGTAAAAGAGTTCCACGAGTTTGTTTTACAATTTTTTATAATGTATTTAGCTTTAGCTCTTTGTTTTTTAAGTTCAATTAGATCAATTTGGCTTCTGCTTTTTCTAAATTTATTTAAGGCTTTGTTTTTGATTTTAATTATGTTTTTACATTCTTCCGACCACCATGGTACAGGCTTTTTGGTTCCGCTGTATTTATTTTTTTTAATTATATTCATTCCAGTATTGTGTATTATTTCTGTGAAGATATCAACTATTTCGTCTACGCTTTTATCGTCCAATGGGAGGCATTTTTCAAGTTCAGATTGAATTGTATTTGAAAATAATTCCCAATTAGGTTTTTTTAAATTCCATTTTTCTTTGGTTTTGTATATTAAATTAGAGTCTCTGTTATGGATTTTTATGATAATAGGCCAGTGGTCACTGTTATATAATTCTTGTTCCACCGTCCAATCCAGATTGGTTGATATATTTGCGGATGAAAAGGATAGGTCTATGGCCGACACGGATCCATTAGCGGCATTGAAGTGCGTAGGACTTCCGTCGTTAAGTAGTGTGATATAGTTATGGTCAAGCATTTTTTCTATTTTTTTCCCTCTAATATCAATATGCGTGCTTCCCCATAGAGTGTTATGACTGTTAAAATCACCGGTTAGTATATACGGTCGTGGTAGTTGATTGATTATATTTTCTAGATTTTCGATTTCGAAATCATGTTGGTTTGGAAGATATATGTTACAAATAGTTATTTTTTCTTTTATGTGAACAGTTATTGCTGTTACTTCGAAGTTGGAGGTGATTTTAATTTCTTCGGATGGAAAGGATGAGTTTGCGTAGATTGATGCGCCTCCGCTGGCTCGACCTCTGATTGAACGGTTTTTTGAATAACCGAGGTAACCTTTGAGTTCTGCGATGTGGTTTTCAGGGAAATTTGTTTCTTGTAAGCAGATTACCAAGGGGGAGTATTTATGAATTAATCTTTTGAGATCGTCAATTTTTTTATAGAATCCATTAATATTCCATTGTAGTATATTATTATGATCTGAATTTGATTTGTTTAATTTAATTTTATGCATGTTAATAATTTGTTTGGTATGGATGTAGGGTGTTAGTTGATTATGAGTGTATTTGGGTATATGTAGGTTTAAATACAAGTATATACATGTGAGATATTGTTATCTTTGGTGATATAGTTAATGGCTTTACTAATCGGTTGGGTTATCATTAGGTAATGAATGGCCTACCGTATTTAAGGAAGTTGCTACGTTGTGTTCTAAATTAATTGATTCAAATAGTTTGTTTGATAAACGTGTTAATCTATTTTTCAGGCTTTGAGATTTAATTGCCGGCCTGACCAACTCAATTGTGTTTAGTAAAGTTTTGGTATCTGTTCCATATTGTTTGCAGATATCGATAGGGTCTGAGTTACCTTGTATATTTATTATTATATTTTTAAGTTGGTCCAAGTTTATATTTAAATCTTTATTATTTTCTATTATATTTCTAGCCGGTTCAATATGATTATTAACGTTGTCAATAAGTTTTTCTGTTAAATTTGTTCTTATTAGTGTTTTAGATTTTTTGATAATTTGATCTTTTTGAATTTTTGTTGCAGTAGATACAGTAATAGTTTGTTTTTTCTCATCGGTTGTTTTTGCGCCGGTTTTATTAATTACACTAATTGGTTCCTGCGAGACGTTGGAAGTGGTGGAGTTTGATGCCGCTCTTTTAGTACCTCCTTTATCGGTTGTTATCGTTGTCTGGTCTATTTCCATTTCTAAATTGTCATTATTAATTAGGTCATTATTTCTTATATTTTCCGTGAGTGTATTTGAGTCTGTGTTATCTAAAAAATTAATGGGGTCAGTAGTTTCGCTACAATCTTCAATGTTGTCGGTCTGTGATTCAATGCTAAACGGGCATTTTGAGGCTACATGGCCAGTCATCTTGCAACTGAAACACGTAACTTGATCGTCAGATATGAATATACGATGATTTGTTCCATCATAGTTTATGAGTATGGAGCTCGGCATTTTGGGTGTATCTTCAGCTTTAACAAATAGTTGTCTTCTAAAACTGAGGATGTGGGTATATCCTTCAAGTTGTATACCGGCTCTGAGGCAGGTGATGGGGCTAGAGGGGATAATATTATGGTGACGTAATTCTTCTAATATGGTACTATTAGGGATATTGTTGTATACGTTTGCTAGTATGAATCGCTTATCTGGATTATATAAGTGTCGAATAAGAATAGATTTATTTTGTATTTCGATTGTCTTATGTTTAGTTATAAGCTCGTTAACTAATTCTTTGGAGTTTAGGAAGATACAAAATCTTTTTTTAGAAATTCTGGAGACGGAAATTATATTTTTGGGTTCATCGATGTCCCCAATCTTTTTTATGTATTCTATTTGAGCTACTTCATCTACTGCATCAAATACAATGGCTTGTTCTTTTTTTGGATATGAGCTGTTGCCTAATGTTTCGGCGAATGTTATTGTTGGATTAAAGGTGGTGGTGGTGGTGGTAGGTGATGGTTGGAGCTGTTGTTTTTGTTGGTTAGATGATATCGTATTGTTTTTGATTGTATTGGTTGTAGTTTTTGAATTTTGAGACAGATTGTCATTTGAGTGTGGAATTTTTGAGCTATTAACCTGTAGTTTGTTAGAAGTTATTCTAGTAGGTGGTGAGGTGTGCTTTGGTGAAGCGGAGGTTCCTTGGGTAGGAGGGGGCGTACGATGAGTAAAAACCATTTTGTACGGAGGTATATGAAGATATAATTACGTTATATTAATTCCTTACCTTGGTCCGTACATGTTGGCTTTATTTGAGGAAAAATCGGATAAACCGTCGTGATATAGATAACGCACTAAACTTTATTATACACGACTGTCGCTATCGGAGTGTGCCACGGGACTGGTTTGACATTTCTATTCTTTATTAAATAATACATATTAAGAAGAAACAATTACTTGGGTACAATTATTTAAGCTGAAATATTAACATTATAAACTTTTAATTATAATTATATACTATATAGTATACTAATTAATATAATTTTGATGAACTTTGTGTTTTTAATTTAATTTAAGTGAATACCTAGTAAATACTTAATAGTTTTCTGGAACGTTCTGGATTCAAACGGTTCTGGAGAGAATTGTGAATGTATGACCAGTTTGAAAACACTCTATCTAACTGGGCAGTTGACGCTGGTAAATTTAATAATTTATTTGCCAATCCTGTTAATTCTGGATGCTTATTTTTAGTTATTTTTGTTTATTAGTGATTTTATTTTTATACTGTATACAACGCATATAATTATGAGTTTTATACTATACGATTTATACGTTTTAAACGTACGTATAATACGTGTTTTATACTAGACCGTATTTATTTAGAAAAATTTTAATAAAGATTTGAAATGAGTTTGTGGTTTAAATAAATAAAACACGATGATAGAAATTATTTCGATATATTTGAATAATATTTATAACTAAAAGAAAACTGGTTATTATGAAAATATTTTTTATTATATCATCAATTGTATTAGGGCCCTGCATATATAGGGGGAGGTAAGAGGTACTTATACTTTGTGTGCAATTTCTAGGAGGGTGTACAAATTAAATATTTGCATTTTATGTTAAAAATTACACCTGTCAATCAAATCTTCAACGTCATTTATATTAATTGAAGCAATTTCTGAAATAATATCTAATAATTAAAATATTTTTAAATAAGAGTTCCGGTTGCAATATTTGTAATTAATATTAATATTTATAATACTTGCAATTTTGCGAAGTTTCGCCCCGGGCGATACAATACAATACTTCGTTGCTACATTACTGATTATATGATACGTGAAATGGTATTAGTTTTAAAAAATTCTCTAACAACGGTTCCTTCACTTCTCATTCTCTCAGTGAGCCTCCTAAAATTGTTGCAACAACATTTTATAAGGACAGAAGCCGTATAGCTTTATATAAAAGAAAACATTCAAATATTTCAAGCGCTTATTCACTTATTTAAATAAGTTTTTACATTTTTTTTTTAAATTTACGTAAAATAATTTTAATTATATGAAAAACATTTGACCTTCTTATGACCAATAAACGAATAACAACTTTATTAATACAATGGAGCACCGTGGCAGGGAAGGGGGTTGTTTCAAATGGTAGGATAACTCATTTCATGTTTTTAAATATTTCAAAAATAACGTATTTAAGCTGATGAATAAAAGTGTTTACAAAAAACGTTAAAAGAAGCCTCAAAATGAAAAAGAATATTGCAGATTTGGATTTATCGTATTCTTTCTATTGAATATTATAAAATAAGGCTGTTTTGAAAAATAAATATATGTACATACATAGTGACATAGTGACTTACATAAATGTTTAAATCGTAAATGCTGACTTTATCGCATAGAAAATTCCTATCTTCTTCTTCTTCTTCTTGGGTTAATCGGCCGCTAGGACCATCCCGTCTCACAACCAATTCTCCAGGCATCTCTATTCATCGCCAAATGCTTCCAGTTTGCTCCACCTCCTAAGTCTTCTATATCTCTCTTAACTAAATCTCCCCATCTCAATTTTGGTCTTTCCAAGGGCCTTTTCCCTACTGAATTCTGTTCTAAAACCATTCTTAGTAAAGAGTTCAGGCTTCGCATTGCATGTCCATAGAAAATTCCTATGCCCAATGGATAATAATAATAATAATAATAATAATAATAATAATAATAATAATAATAATAATAATAATAATAATAATAATAATAATAGTAATAATAATAATATTGAGTCGCAACAACATTGTATGCAAATTGTACAATTTTGTACTATTATAATTGTGTGCAGGTACTACTACGACAAGAACATCATGACGAAGGTGCATGGCAAACGGTACGCGTACAAGTTCGATTTCCATGGGCTGATGACCGCGTGCCACCAAAGCCAACCGCAGATGCCGCAGCAGCCGCCGGCGCCGTCGTCCGCGGCCGGCGCACCGCCGCCGTCTGGTTTGCCGTCCACGTCCGAGTTCGGCGGTCTATATGGCCAACAACACGCGTCCTCGTCACCCGCGGCAGGCACATCGTCGGCCACGCTATTCCCGGCCGCGCCGTCCTACTGGTCGACGTCCGGGCTACCCGCACTGTATCAGCACCCGGCCGCCGGTCCACGGTACCCGCCGTGATGCTGTGCTGTATAATTCGTTCCCCCATCCCGTGCTCGTCACAGCGTGTTCATCATCGTCCGAGTGGTCCGTGTCGGAACGACATTACCGACAACGACAACAACAACAACGACGACGATGACGAAAAAATTCCAGCCCACAGCTATATCCGTTCGGATATCCCTCCGTGTATAAGTATTACATTTTTTTCGTTTTAATTCAATAGGAAACTGCATTGGGTCACGTTGAAAGCTTGTAATCATATTTATATTTTCAACCGGTTGCTGCAAAGTAAAATTTCTATAAAATTACAAAACATAACCATTCGTTGGTATGTATGTTTATAGGAAAGGTTAAATCGTATCTGGTAGAATTTTAACTGCTGTAATAAATAAATAAAGATTAGAGAACCATGGTGTATGTTATTTTGAAGCATTTATAATAACGTAAGTACACTAAATCTACTATCGCAGTAAGAATGACGACTGTAACGTTATTGAAAAGGTTATCCAATTTATACTTATTTATTAACTAACCAATAAATCTAATGTTTAGGAGTACCATTTCTTTTAAAATAATGTGTTATAGATAATTATGAAATCAATTATTTGATTTTCATTCGCGATACTTATTTTATACTATATAAATGCGATACGACATGTCCTATACCAAAGAATGGTAATTTTATTAAAAAGTTATAGAAATTAAAATTTCAGAAGTTATTTTCCCTAGCTGGCCAAGATGGAGTAATAAAACAGATTTTACTATTAGTGTTAATTTTTGTGACTTCTTTCTATCCAAATGTATTAAAATTAAAAAAAAAAATCATTGATATAATACAGAAAGTATACTAAACATGAAAAAATGTAAAAATATAGTTTTATTATAGAATTTAATGATGAGTTTTAAAATATATTAAATAAATACTGTAATTGTAAAGTCATATTTTTTAAATTACAAATATTTTTAAATATTTAAGAATTTAATCGAATTTAAGACATTTTTATTTTATTTTCTTAGCGTATTAATTCCAAGTTGATTAATCCGTTCTGATTAGTTTACGTTTTTCTGCAAGTTAAATTGTTTTCTATTCGTAGTTATTCTGTATTTATTATGCATAACAAGGTAACTTAATATATTTCATAAAAAAAATTCCTTATTAACATTATCATTCTTCCGAATTTTCGTTTCATCATATAAAACCGTAAATTCAAAAGTATTAAATGCTATTTGCTAAGTAGAATAATAGGTTCATAAACATTTTCTATAAGAAAGTTAATATCTGTAGAGGAGGTACATTTTTCTTAATTTATTATTTGGTGACTTCCATATGCATCTATACGATCAACATGTAGGTATATGTAAGTTTTTTATTTATGAGATAATAGACAGAAACATGGACGAAATAATTTGGTTTACAATACTTAGATGAATCAGAATATCTCTCACCTTCTTTTTATCATTTTTAATATTATTTATTTTTTGTTAAATTATTTAAAAAAAAAGTTGTCTTTCAATCATACTGTTAAAAAAGTTGAATGGACCGCTGTAAATATCATCTCTGTACTTTTTTATTATAGAATCAAAATTGACTAACTGTATATTGAACTATTGAAGGGGATCAAAATATTATCTATAATGGACCAATATTAAATGACAGTAAAATTAAAAAATAATTAGTTAAAATAATGTCAAACCTAACCGAACAAAAAATGTAAAATTTGGGTCATTTTTTCATTTATTTAAGTATTAATACATTTAAAATACAATACATTTTTAAGGCAGTAAAGAGTATGCAGCTGTAAAATAAATCTTGCATAACTTTTGTTTATCTACATGAAATATAATGTATTTTATTCGGCGCTACAACCGGTAGATCAGTATAGGACTTGATTTAAAATAATTATCGCCTGGTTTATCGTTTAATACACCAAAGATAATTTTTTAATATTTTAACTATTATTATGTATATTAATCGCTTATTCTCAAAGGAATATGTGCTATGACCATTTTCCACTCGTATATTTGTAACTATTAATGAATGCAACGCGTACTTGATATTATATAATTATAAGATCTATCCTATTCTATACATAAGTTCCTTTAACGTAAAATAGTTTGTACAAAATAATAGTGTGTAAATATACCAATATTGTTGTTTTATTTTGAATTTTAATCTTTATGCGTTTTATACTATTTACTTCGTTATTCTTAACCGTATATATAAGTTTACGAATTTTATAACGCTAAACAAACTCAAAGAACTATACATTATTATCACAATGAATCATTATAAAAAAAGTTCCATTTACAGCCCACTGTGCATTCAATGTTTCAAAACGTCGTAGGGCTGTACGATTTAAGTTGCAGCGCTAACAGCGCCCACAAACGTTTACTAAACATCGCGCATCTGTATTTCACTCGTAATATTGTAACGTTATTTCATGTTTACATATCAACATTGTATAAACATGAAATATAATAATATCTCAACGTCTTGGAAACATGTTTCTATAGCATTGCAAGGATATTAACATGATGTTGCTACAGCTGATAGCTTAGCAACATTTTGCCGCGATTTTATAAAAATCACTTAATTATAAGACACTTAAGCCTAAAGACCCACAAAATATCATATACAAATGACTGTGTTTTTGACAATTTGGTATTTTAGTATTTTATTGTATAAGTAACCCCCTAAATTGTAAAAACGTATCCAAACTGAATCATATTCACGTTTATTTCAAGGTTTATTTCAGGTACGTTAAGAGAACGCCACACTTGCATGTATTGTTTCCGTCTTACTAGTGCGTAACTGAATAATTACAAAAATCAACATAAAATGTTATGAACACAGAAATGTACCCTCAAATATCCTAATAGGTAGATTCACTTTAATTTTTATACGGAACTAAAATTAAACTGCTAAACGTAAATTTGCTATGTTACGCACTTGTAAGACGGAGACAACACTTGCGGATGTGACGTGCACATGGTTAGGTTTGTTGAAATATGTTTTTAGTTTCGTCGAATACTGTCATACTGATTTATAAGTTTGTTTTCGATTAGATTTCTTATAAATACCCATATTATATTTGATCTATTTATAAATAAAATATACCAATATATAAATAACCTATTTTAAACATAACCCTGTGGTAGTTTGGATAACAATCATCAATCATATCATTATGATAACATTAATAGTTTTCATAATTTAATTTTATACATGTGTGCTAATAAATGTACCCAAGTTTCGTATTGGACATTCTTTTTGGTTCTTTGCTATATTTTGACCCGTTATAGAAGCATCAACGGTTAAATCATCGGTGTTCAAAATGTCCAATAATATTGTAAAAAAGGTATGATATTTTAATTGTTTTTACAAAATATGTTCATTATTAATACTCATTATATATTGCAGTTGACTTTCAGAAAAAAGTGGGTATTAGCAGTTTTTCCTGAGTCTAATGACTACAGTATTATACCTACAAATTGGTTAATAAATACCGACAATGAAAATTTGGCTGAAGGGACTGTTAAGTTTTGTCGATGGCCACCCACTAGGGTAACTAGCAATGAGTTAAAGTCTGCAGTCAATCCTGAACCTTCTTGGGAGACATTTCGAGTTAAGATTGTTGGTCGTAATAAAACATATGGTAAGAATTTTATATAGCTACCTAGCTATTTATTATATAGGTAAGTACATGAGAGTGTCATTAGAGACTAACTATTATATTAAAATTTAAATAAAATCTGTACAAAACTCATACATATTTGGACAAGTACTTGTTTCAACTTTTTATTATGCTTATTACTTATTGCACTATTATTAGAAATAATTCAAACTATTATTAGTTAATATATATAGGTGTCTTATTATTTGTAACTAGGCCATACTTATTTCAGTTCTATTTTGTTAATTTTTTTCTATCGTAGTATAGTGGACACATTGTACTTGATTGTGTTATTACTTTTATACTGTAAATGCATATATCTATTTGATTTTATTATACTAAAGTGAGATTTTTTCACTGGACCTCATAAATTTATTATTTTGATCTTTAGAACTCAAATATAAATTACTTGCCAACCCCTGCCTTAGTGGCACCTATGTATAAAATATAAATACTTACCTAGTTATATTATAATATTACTGTTTTAAATATTATTCATAAATCTTTTTTTCATTTTTTAGTGCTTCACTTAATGTATTTTTAATATCTACCATTTATCATTTTTTATTAATCTAATATATCTTAATACATTTAGATAATTTTAGTAAAGCATGGCACCAAAAGTTTGTTGAAGAATCGTCAGCTACAGAAAATGAAGAAATTCATGTTACAAAAAAAAAACAACACAAAAGCAACTATAGTGACTCAGATGAGAGTAATGATGAAGGTAAATTAATTTTCTTATTAAAATTATTATTTTATTGCATTTATGATTGGCTTTTTTTTTACTGTCCGTGTTTAGACAGTGGTGGTTTTTATATCAATGAAGAACCTAATAATCCATGTGTTGATTTAAAAACAGTAAACCCATGCCCATCTACATCATCAATATATAATATGCTACCACCTATGCTACCTACAAATATTCCCACACAAATAGATGATGATACTATTAAAGTAGAGACAAAAATATCAAATTCATCTTTAAACCATTCAAACACTTCTATTGTAGAATTACAGGTAATTATTATGCTCAATAAAATGTTGTTTTGGAAAACATTTTTATTAAGTATTGATAATTCAACAAGGTATATAATATTTGATTTTAATAATGATTTAATTAATGATAAATTATCTAGATTATCAAGTTACCTATATTATCTATCCAAGGGATTTTTAACTTCAATTTGATTGAATCCAGTACTTATTATTTATTAAGATTTTAATATTTATATACTTTGTACTATGTTTATATGTTTAGGTCTATTATGGATTAATAATATCCTTTGTAATTTTGTAACTTAAAATAATTTTGTTTTTCAGCCTGTTATAAATACCAGTCACTTCCCCATGACTACAAGTTCTTTTATTCATGGTAATAATGACAATTAAGTATTATATAATCATATTATAGATATTAGTTGTAATTAGTCATTTATTAATTATTTGGTTATTTTAATTTATTAATAGGTTTTAATAATTTGAACCCAAAGTTAATTGAAGTTATAAATAACCTATTCAAAGAAAATATTGCTACTAATCTTATGCTTAATCGTGTGATGGTAAAAATTGAAGGAATTGAAGCAAATCTTCAAAATAAAAGCTTGAATACAGATTCTACAGTTTATCTTGATACTGAGTTTTTAACACTATTCCCAATTAATTCCACAGATGAATTTATTCTGATAGAGAATCAAATCCAAAACTCATCACAGTTTGTTTCAAAACTGGTTAGACACCCATTTATAATTACATTTAAATAAATACTAATTTTTTGTATTTCACAAAAGGAATCATTTTTAAAATCAGTTGGAGGTAAAAATCCAAAAAACCATTTAAATAGAGTTTTGGGTAAACTTTTTACCAATGAATTTGGCATCAGGTGTTCTTGGACAGGTCGTGGGAAGAACATTGAAATAAAAATTGGAGATTCTTATTTAATTAAAATCACTAAAAGTAATAACTTAACTAAGTATACTTAGCCAAATAATGAAATTTATATATGTATTTTAAAATATATATTTATTCAAAAATAATTTGTTTTTAAAATCATTAGAAATTATCAAAGATGTTTCAACAAGCTTGTTTACCGAATCTGACTTTGACAAGACAGTATCAGATTGGCTAAGACATGCCAATACTCGACATAGTAGAACTCCTGCCATTCGATTATTTCCAGAAAATATTATATTATAATTTATCTAATAATAATTTTTCATTTAAATCTCTTTTTTTTTTTTTTCTTTTTTTTTTTAAGTGGCATTTATTTATTTAATTTAAATCTATTAAGTCACAGAAAAAATGTTGTTATTACCTACAGGCTGTAAAACAAAAGTTTTTTTTTTTAAATAAAAGTAAAATTGAAAACGGTTATTTTGATTTAATTAAGTATATTTTAATTTATTGTATGAGTACAAAAGTACAATATAATAATAAAAAAAAACTACATTTGACAAATGTGGTTGAATTTTTGTTATTTTAAGTATAATACTTATTATTTTATTACTGTTTACATTTCCATTTTGTTTTAGACTACTAGTAATCTAAAAAAGAAACATATAGCGTCAATATCAAAGCGCCACTTTAAAAGAATTTTGAAGAATGAAAAAGAAAAGTGTGTTATCCAAGTAGAAAAACAAATAATTACTGAAAATGTTAATATTAGCAATACAATAATTGCTGATACTCAAATATTCAACATTAATTATGATTTTTTTGACAATACATTAAAAATGGTTGGTAATGATCCTCTCAATTCGAGTAAAGACTTATCTAGTATTCAAACATTACATTTAGCACAAAATACTTTAAATTCCTATATTGAAGACGACATATCTGATGATAGTAATATAAATTTATTGGATAAATTAAGACATTGGGTTTTAGAATATAAAATTTCACACAATAGTTGTAATTCACTCCTTAATATTATGAGGTCCGAGGGATTAAATGTACCCAAAGATGTGCGTACTTTAATGAGAACACCAAAAACCCAAGAAATTTGTAATATGACTAATGGTACTTACATTCATTTAGGCTTTGAAAATATGTTAATACCAGTCTTAGAGTTGTATCATAATAATGTAGGCATATCTAACCACAATTTAAAAATAGGTATTAATGTTGATGGCTTACCTTTGGTAAAAAGTTCCAAAAGTCAAATATGGCCAATTTTAGTTTCCATTTTAAATTATAAGGAATTGCATACTAATGTTTTTCCTATTGGTATTTTTCACGGTTACCAAAAGCCTCAATCGATTGAAGAATTTTTTAATCCATTTGTTTCAGATATTTTAAAAGTATTAAAAAATGGTTTGTATGTATGTGGAAAATTATTAAATGTAGAGATATCAAATATAGTTTGTGATGCTCCTGCAAAATCATTTCTTTTAAGTGTAAAAAGTCATAATGCTTATTTTGGGTGCACATCATGTGTGGAAGAAGGTACCTATTTACAAAATCGTGTATCTTTTCTTGGAATGGAGTCAAATTTGAGAACTGATGAATCTTTTCGTAAACAATTTGATGATGACTATCATAAAGGGGCTAGTCCATTACTGAATTTACCAATTAATATAACTGAAGTAGTATGCCTTGACTATATGCATAATGTTTGCCTTGGAGTGACAAAAAGATTAATAGAATTTTGGGTTAGGGGTAAAAAGGACACAAGATTACCTGACCAAAAAAAAAAGCTAATAAACAATGAATTAATAAAATTAAGAACTTACATGCCTTCTGAATTTACACGGTTGCCTAGGTCTATTGATAATATTGAGTATTTTAAAGCAACAGAATTGAGGAATTTTGTTATGTACACTGGTGCTATTGTCTTGCAAGGTAAATTAAAAAAATCTTTTTATAAGCATTTTATGCATTTAGTATTAGCTGTTCGTATTTTAGCATGTGCTGAAACTTGTCAGACGCTCAATGATATAGCTTCTCAATTATTGAAAATATTTGTTACTGATTATGCTACCTTATATGGTCAACATTCAATATCTTACAATATTCATAGTTTGATACACCTACCTATGTTTTCAATGATACATGGACCACTTGATAATTTCAGTGCATTTAGGTATGAGAATTACCTACATTATATAAAGAAATCTTTAAAGTCTACAAAATATCCATTACAGGAAATATTTAATAGAATTGTAGAAAAACAAAAAACTGATAACTCTAAGTTGGATTTGTACCCTCAGTTGTCACATTTAAGCAATGAAATACATCAACATTCATTATCAATTATAGAATTATCTGATACAGTTTATAAAAAATATAGTTTAAAAAGAACAAATACAACAATAGGTACATCAAAAGAAAAGGATAAATACTTCATATTAAATGATAACTCATTAGTTTCAATAGTTCATATTATAAAGTCTAAAGACAATTCTGTAAAGTTTATTGTTAGAAAATACCTAAATTGTGCTGAATTTTGTAATGGACCTGTTATTTCTTCCTTAATTATTGGCATGTATAAAATTAAAACTGATGAAGTATCAGATATGTATTTTATAAATGAAAAAAATTTAAAATACAAATGTTTTTGTGTTAGTGTGGGTAATAATTTAGCAATTATTATAACATTATGCCATGAAATAAATGTGTGAATTTAAAATAAATATAATTAATATACTAATATTAAAATTAGGTACCTATTACATACCTAAATATCAACATTTTATATTGTATACTGTTTTTTTATTGTAATAATATATAATGCCTTTATACCTACTATGATTACCTATTAAAGTGTTGTTTAATGGACATTTGTATTGTTTAAATTGATGTATCTTCTACATAGAAAATGTTATTTTTACAGGTAATAGGTAAATAATTTTATGTCTTATATTAAATGTAATCAAATAAATATATTATACATTTGAACTTGAAAGTATTTTTTTTTTACATTTTTATTATTATCAATTATATCTTTATTAATCATTGTATGAGCTACTTATTAGTATATATTATGCATTGAAAAATGTATGCAATATTTGTGTTATGCCCTGTGTATAATTGCAGTTATATCCTATGTTAAACAAAAAATAGGTAGGCTCTAGGTACGCTTGAATTATATATTTCTTAGTTTAAATGAATTATGCAGAATGTACATAGGTACTCATAGACCTTATACTAAGGAGTATAAAGTCTATGTAGGTACCTACCTAAATTTGCTATTAGTAAGATAATGATTCAGTGGCCTATTTACAGGGGTAGGTACATAACCTTGTATTAGACAATAGTTACAATATAACAATATTAGTTTATAATATATAAATTATATTATAACAATATAATATATGATAATTAATTATTAATTAACAATAAATATGTTAATATGATATCATTTTTGTATTTATAGTAG
The DNA here is from genome assembly GCA_034509805.1 of Sipha maydis. Lineage (NCBI taxonomy): Eukaryota > Metazoa > Arthropoda > Insecta > Hemiptera > Aphididae > Sipha > Sipha maydis. The sequence continues at coordinate 27,131 of JASXSY010002747.1, forward strand.
ACATTTTAGGTACCTAAGTAATGTACATAAATGTATGTTATTTTCACATAATCATATAGTATTTAACTTTTGCAATAGTACATTGTTCTATAATTTAACTTTTAACTGGCAATGATACACCCTAGTTTCCTCTGCTTAGTCCTTAATTCTCTATTTTCATATTCAATATTGTAAAAATGTTATTACCTAAATACAATAATTATACTTGACCAATGTAATAAGTTCTCGTGGTTAGGTAGGTTAGGGCGTTTCCCAAATAGGTAGGATAAAATACAATGTAAATGCTAAGTAACGGTACGATTCCCTAGTAAGCGTTTCCTAATTTTTTCTCGTTTTTACTACACAATCAATCTCGTTGGATACTAATTTATAACATTAATAACATCTAAGTAACATCTACTAAATGTAAAATAGATGTTTCTAGAATATTTTATTTATAACATTTCAGAGAAGTTGATACGATGTGATAAAATATGTAATGTAAACGTCAATGCAACTCATGTGAAACGTCATTAAATTTGGACAACGGCAGTTTCCACAATATCGGTACAACATAAAAGTAACAATAAACGCAAAGTTACAAGTTGATTTGAAACGTCTCTGAAACGGTTATGTGACCGAATATTGCACAGTGGGAGGCCATTCCACGTGCGTTGTCTTCGTCTGATCAACGTACAACATAGTAAATTTGCATTCAGTAGTTCAAATTTAGTAATAATATCTATATTAGAATAAACTGAACTATATTCAAACCTCAAAGGAAGAACATTATCTGATTTTTTTTTTTTTATAGGTTTTCAAATATTTAATTTTTAAGCGAGTTATAAGTATGTAAAATATTACAATTAAAAAAAATGTACAACTTGCTTAAAAATTAAAATGTATATAAATATATAACTCAAGTTTTATGTTTGATCTTATGACATATTTCATCCATTTTATACATTTAGATACATATTTTAAATAATTTATCATTATATCAATATTTTTCCGCCGACGTTGTATTTTATCTAGTATACAACCGAAATATTGTTGAATTTCAAATTATTTAAAATTGTTATCATAAAATATGGTTGTTGATTGTTCACAGACACATATTTTTCCTATAATCAGTGATGTGCTCAGCTGGTAGACCTGGTAGGCTTAGGGCTACCTTGTTTTCAAATATTTATTTGTATATTTATTTATATACATTGTATATATATTTATTATATTGTAAATATTTTTATTTTATTTTTTTTATTGATCCAGACAAAACATCGGCGACAACGGTCATTAGTTATAGTTATTACATTTATTACAATTTTTTTTTTTCATGTATATTTTTAATTATGACTATTTTAAATTAAATTAAACTGTTCAGACCTTCTTAAAAAAGTTAATATTAGGTTGGTGGTATCTGTGTTTGGTCCAAGAGAAGCACCTAGGGGGCTGGGGATGCTTAGCTTGTCAAGTTCATCTGTATATCTGTAAATATTATTAACAAATCAAACAAGAGAAATTATGTAATTATATGATCATTTTTCCTAATTAAATTTAAAAATGTTTTTGAAAACTTTACATATAAAAAAAAAAAAATAATATGTATCCATTTAAATTAAAATAAATATTACTGGGCCTGTCATACATTTTGATCCTGCTTACGCCTTTACATATCATGCGATTGAAGCAATACAAAATATTAATTTAAAATTAAGGCTAATGTCACACATATCAGTTCAGCGGTATAGTTCAACCGTTGGTTACCGTTTACATTACCGCGGTTGAGACGCTCGTGGTTCGTTCGCAAAATATGTTGTGAATCAATATTAATTAATCAGACATTTTACAGTAATCTTTTCACGATTGATCGTCAAAATACAATTTGATCACACCAATCTGATAGATTTTGTGTGTAGCCGAAGCCTTAAACTACAAGAAGCTGAACAAAAATATAGAAAATACTGGTTTCACCCATTGAATAGAGATCGGGAATCAAGTCAACACTATAAGAGCTAATAAAAAAAATTATGTTCGAGATGTATTGGTATCGTAGTTGAACCACTACCAAACGAAGGCATTTTAGAGGCTATAGAATTGTTGAGGAGAGCTGCTCATCATCGAATTATTAATTTTATTCGTAATATACAATTTGAGTATGAACAATATATTTCCAAAACAGTTAAAAAAAAAAAAATTATTTTTATTAAAATTTTTAGTTATTTTTATTAAAATGTTTTTAATAAATAATATATGTTGTTATAAATAATAATAATATATTTATTTTATAATACTTATTGTGTAATATCTAATATGTAGTAAAAGCTTAATAATATTAGTAATTATATTCAGATTTTTGTCAGTATATTTTTCCATTTCCCCTATAAGATTTAATCGGTTATTAGACTCACTTTATGCTAGTCCCAAAGTGAGTCTTATAAGCGGCGCGCCACGGCGTCCATTGTAATATGTTTTGATGATTCGGGTGATTTGCCTATACACGGTTGGATCACAGACTATATTAAATCAGAATGGAAATTCTTGGTCGCCCAAATTTTAGTTCGCCCAATTGAAGGGCTTGACAGGTTGGCCAGATAGAACGAAAAAATGTTTCTATTATATTTGTATTATTTAGATACACTGTTGATTCAAATTTTTTTCACCGAACCATACAATTTAATATTTTGTCTTATAAACAAACTAAAAAATTTAAGTGCTATAGGTTTGTTGGTGAACATTACTGGACATTACTATCGACTGAAGACGTATTTTGTTTAATGATTTTTTTGATGGTTGTTTCCACGTGTTTTTTTTAATTGTCAATATATTTTATAACTACATGTTTTTTGTTGTATAAACATTTTAAACAATATCTAATATATTATCGTACAATAGCCTTTGTGGCATGAAATGCTGTTTCTTCCTGGGTGTCCGAGTAAGCGAAAGGAGACGACAAATGCCTTATTCCGAGAAGCTACTTTTCATTTCCCAAGAATAATTTTCCAGTTTTTCGTAAAATTGTTTACTTATTATAATGTTTAAGGCCGTCCTCCCATTAGAGCGACGCGTTTTAAAATAAATATCGCGTGATAATCGTTTGTTTAATAAAACACAGGTTAATATATCAGAGACATCCCATCGACGCGATGCGACGTGACTGTGATGTGACACGAAAGCAACTAATGGCGCGCGACTAGTGCTGTCAGTCGCTTGATAAAAGTTGCCTAGTCAAACACATTACTTTTTGTAATAACATAATTAATTCTATTATTATTTGGCAAATATCTCTGACAATATGGCAAAAACAAAAGAAGAAAACTTATCTATACAACTAATTAAAGCTGTAGAGCAATATCCATGCTTACATAATTTCAAAATACCTATAAATAAATAAAATAAAAAAAAGAAGCGGATGGGCCTCGCTCTGCTGTACACTTGGGGGTGACGTGCGACTCTTTATAGGATAGGTCATTATAATGGATTTGTTAAATTTGAATTCAATGATAGGAATCATTGTATAAGAAAAACGATTCTGAACGGAGATGATATGTTTGTCTAGAATATAAAACAATGTTATTTATAAATATTTTAATAAGTATATTTTATTTTGAAACGAAAAATTTAGAAAAATCGAAAATTTAAATTATCTATAAATAAGTCAAAATAAGTCAAAATAATTATAATTATAATTTGATGTCAATATTCGTTGTTCAAACGCTTATAAGAAAAAATTGTGCATATGGAATTTAATAATTTTTGAATGACATTAAGAACTACTTCTGTGGAATCTTCTATCAAATTTTCAAGTATTTTGTAGGAACCAAATTTTTTTTATCACCGATTATAAAAAAAAAATGTAAAAAAATCGAATATTTTAAATGCCTATAAGTGGCTTAAAAATCAATATAATATTTTGAAAAAAATATGACATAAAGGAAATACCAATCTTAACAGCTGGTAGAAATTTCAAAAATCTGCGACTTATACTTTTTGAATTATAACAAATATTTAAAATCGTTCGAGAATAAATTGCAATTTTATGCAATTTCGTAAATATTTAAATTTCAAAAAGTCACAAAATTTTTTCCTCTAAGTTCGGTAGAAATTTTTTTAAAGATTTTTGAAGAGTAGCTTATAGATAACTTAGTGTTAAAATTTTGAACCTTAAGTATGAACAGAAACAATTTTATGAATTTTTATCTAGAAAATAACTTGCAAATTTTCGCAATTTTTACATATTTCGTATAAATTGGAACTTTGAGCACTTATAAAAAAAAATTGTGACTTACGATTTTAGTTTTTTTTTTTATCAGTCAAGGAACAACTTATAAGAAACCTTGTATTAAATTTTCAAGATTTTCTGGCCGGCCAAAAAAATTTAATCGTTATTTTAAAAAAAAATATTTAAAAAAATAGAAAATTTCAATTGTCTATAAATAGCTCAATAAAATTTAACGGTGTATAGAGAACGCTAATCTAAGCATTTGGTGAAAATTTCAAGTATTTACATCGATTAGTTTTTGAGTTATAGCAAAATAAAAAATTTGATTTGATCGAAAACTGGTTTTTCCCTTATTTTTCAGAAAAGTTGCTACATAAGGCAATCGAAACATTTTTACTGCCCCAAATCCTGTCGACAGACACAAAAAAAAAAAAAAAAACACATCATTGTAAAATCAATACATTCTTCACTCCGTTCAGAATCTAAAATAAATATAATAGTGACAACAAAAATACGACAATTAATATTATTCTGTATGTATGGATGTACCCAATATCTCCTTTTCGTTTTTTGTTTCTTGTGGTTTTGATAATACCAGTATAATGCAATGGCATCGTCATTTTCAGAGGACGACATGTTTGCAACTGACCAATTTTAGTTGCTGAAATATCGTCTATAGTGTGCAGAACTCACGAAATCAGATCGTACGATTTTTTGCTAGGCAAATATTTTTTTTAGTCGCGTCAACGTCGCGTTGCCCTAGTGGGAGGACGGCCTAAAACTTAAATTTTCAAAATACTTTTTTTTTCGAGTTTATGGCGTATAGCAAATGAAAAAGCCACATAAATCGAGCTTAGCAACTCTCTAAGAATTTTTTTTTATTAATCTTCTCATTTATAAAGCCATGTTATGGATCGTAATTTTTTTATCAATTATGAATTATAATTAATTTATGTTATTATTTAAGATGTACTATTTGGTAAGAAAAATGCAAATGCAAATGCAAATCATTATTGTAAATTAATCCTGTTATTTTAACAAAATGTTCAGTAATTATAAAAAAAGTCGCTTAAAATCTGATATCATTCTTACAATATTCCAAAATATGAGTGAAGAGAATGCAATTGTTGAACAATTTCAATTATATGATGTATTGTATAACATAATTAGTAAATATGTAGTATGTTTGTATATTTATTTATATTCTTCAAGAAAAAGCTAATATTAAGCTTAGTATCAGAAGAAATATACCAGTATACCAGTGTATTTATTGTGCTTCAAATATTTCATATTTAATTTTAGGTCTACATTGATGGGCCCTTTCAATATGGCGGACCATTTTTGGGCAGCCTTAAGCGCTGTGTATTTTTTTTATCAGTTTCCATTCTGATTTAATCAATTCTGTGATTGGACCGTGACACATCGCAGTTGAGATTTGGGTGTCCGTAGTTAACGCGGCTGAAACGCGTATGTGTGAACACAAACAGTGAATTTATAACAATACAATTTTTGACTTTACTTAAATCTACTAATGAGAGTAATTAAGATATCTCGATTACTAATATTTCGATTATCGTAATCTTTAATTATGCCCAACACTACTAAAATCATACGCAATTCAACTACCGCAACTGAATCTATACAGACAACGTGTTAATGGCAGGTTAGGTGATGTCAGTCATTATCAACCACAATAGTTTATCTATAACCGTGGTACTTACTCAATTTCGTTTTTTTTTTTGTTGAATAGGAAGAGAGAATGAAGTTTTTCTGTATTCGTTCAGGTAGGAAATAATAAAGTATAGGAGTGTCTTGAACATCTATCTATTAATTCAATATTTTACTTGTTGACAAAAAAAATTGTATATTTATAGTATACTATTTATAGTCATTATTTTCTTTTGTCACAATTAGATTATTATAGTTAACGAAAAATTGAACAGTTTAAATTACGAAGCGTTGTTTGAATAATAGTGTAACAATAACATTAGATTTGTATCTATTTCGCTAGATTTTCGTGATCTGTTGTAGTGATAAATGTAATCTTAAGGTTTATAGATTGTAATCTTTATACATTGAAGTAATTCGTTGTGGTACCTTTGTCTACTTAACGCAATGCTTGACACCCCGTACACACTGCATCACCCGCGCACCGTTGTTGGCTGCACTGTGAATAACCGGAAAGACGCGGTTGGCCCGGGCTCGCGGGTGCTGTAGTGTTCGTCCCGTTCATAGTTTATGCTGTGCATTAGTTTCCGCGCCTCAGTTTACCCTTATCCGATCGCCTGTCCTGTATTTACTGCCGCTGCCCCTGCAGCCTTTCCGCTGTCGTAGCGAGCAACAACGAAAATCAATAACAGAATCCGTCTCGTCGCTCCTTCCGCATCATCGTCTTGGTGCAATTTGCTCGACAGTCTCGTTGGTTCATTTGCCGGTCTGTTCCCGCCGCCGCCATAACATTTTGTGATAACCAATCTTGTCCGGTCAACTATCGTATTCTTATTCGTCGTATTGCGTCTTGTGTTTCGCTGAAACGATGACCATCATGGTATATCGTTTGGCCATCGTTTAACGAGCCGTTGCAGAAAAACCGATCCGCCGCTGTCGCATCCGAGGACCGTTTCCCGTCCTTCAGTCTTCTCACCGTCCGGTGTGTGTGTGTGTCGTACGTTACATGGTTGCCGAGATGAAGCTGGTAGACAATGTGGTGCGTAGCTTCAAGGTGGCTAAGGTATTCCGCGAAAATACTGATAAGATCAACAGTTTCGACTTCTCACCCGCCGGTGATTATATTATATCGTGTAGCGAGGACGATCAGATCGTCATATATGACAGTCAAAAAGGCGAGTTATCCAAAACTATCAACAGCAAGAAGTACGGCGTCGATCTCATACACTTTGCGCATACTAAGACTACGGCTATACATAGCTCCACCAAAATTGATGACACCGTCAGGTATGAACTATCTCGGTGCAGACCTACGCATAGCTCCTCTGTTAGGCAGTGTATCATCTAGTTCGATTTTTTCTTCTATAAGTTGTTTGTTGACAGTTCGCTCGTTTATCTTGCGGATTAAATATTTTACCTCTGTGGAAATTTTGAGTTTTTTTAAACTCAATTTTCATTTTATCAACTCAATAATGATTTAAGTGTTTTCATGGAAATGTTCTGTATCTTGTAATTTTTTAATTAAGTAAATGACTCAACAGCAATTGGTACTTACTTAAAAAAGTTTCTAAGTTTTTTCCATTTATTTAGTTGATTTAATATCTTAACTAATGTTTATCAAATGCATGTATACATATTCGATGCTGTTAATGCATATAAGGGATATTGTAAGCTGCTGTAATTAAGTTTTTAATGTCTGTAGATGTCCTAGCTAGTTTTATTATTTAAGTCGCATGTTAAATGACACACAAAAATAAAGTTATATCCTAAATGTGCTATCCTTATCATACTTCTAAACATAAAATAATACAACTAATATAGTTGTTATTTTAAGAATTTTATCAAAAAAAAAAAAAAATTTCAATTAAATAAAAATATAACAATTGTTACTTTTTACAATAAAATCAAATAAGCAAGAAAAATTTAAAATAATTAATATAAAGAAATATAATGATAATTTGTTATAAAGAAAACAAATATGTTCCTACTCAAATTAAAAGTAGATACATGATAATACCAATAAATAACCAATATTAAACCGTCTAAAATTGAACAACCAATAAATTTTATAATAGAATTTTCACAATGGCTACTTAAAATTTCAGAGTTAAGCTGTTTCAGTTGAATTTTTCAGATAGTATTGACAAATTTTAGAAATAAAAGAGCAATGATTATTGAATGTGGTAATATTATTAATACCCATAGGGGCATTCAGTGTTTTATTTTTGTGGGCTAATTTTTTTTGTATTCATTTTAATTTGTATCTGTATCTATAATGTGGAGGAGAAAAAAATATTTAAGGGACAAGACAAATATTTGAAGAGAGCGGCTAAGTCCCCAAAGCTCTCCCCCTTATTTGCGCCTATGCTAATACCTATACTATGTATAAAACTGTTATAACTAGTAAACTATGATCATGCATGCTACCTATAATTACAAATACTTATTAGGTTCCTAAATTGTATTCCATTTATGTTCTAAGATATTATTTCCAAATTTATCAGGGCAGACATGGTTTATCACTGTGTAAACTAAATATATACATTTTAACTAAATATATACTTAAAATGTCTGATGAAATTTATATTTTGTGACAAAACAATATTAGTTTTTGTTGTAATTTCGTATTTTTTAGGCTTATAGTTTAAACATTTTATTAGGATAAAATGTTATTAATTAATACTTAACGAGAAAAATAATTTTAGTAGGTACAATGACACCAAGAACAGTTATAGAGATAATTTAACACTATCCTATCATAGATAAATTGTATTTCAAAAATCAAACATTCTTTCTTATATTAATCGATATATATCCATAGAAAGTTAGTTTAGGTATCTAATTAATATAATATTTAATTGTATTTGAATGTGAAATAATCAACTTTTAAATATTTATGTTTATATTTTGTAATGATTTTATAATAAAAAATAAAAACAAATATGTACGTATATTAGTTAGGGATTAATTAATATGTATATTAATTACAAAACTGTATTTTTTATGTTAACAACTATTTAGGTACATTATCTTTTTTAATTTTCAGATATTTATCATTGCATGATAATAAGTATATCAGATATTTTACGGGACATACAAAAAAAGTTGTATCATTATGTGTATCACCTATTGAAGACATGTTTGTGTCTGGATCATTGGACAAAAGTTTAAGATTATGGGATTTGAGGTCACCAAATTGTCAAGGATATATTAATGTAATGGGAAGACCTGTAGCAGCTTTTGATCCTGAAGGTTTAGTATTGGCAGCAGGCATAAATTCTGAAACTCTGAAGCTGTTTGATATTAGGTGAATATTATTTTTATTTATTTTAATTAAGTGCATTAAAGTATTGACTAATGTCATATTTAATTTTAGATCATTTGACAAAGGACCATTCATTACTGTAAAACTTCCTCAAGAGAAAGAATGTGATTGGACTGACCTCAAATTTAGTCAGGACGGCAGAACTATTCTTATACCTACTAATGGATCTTTAATTAGGTTGATTAATGCATTTAATGGCACACCGATTCAAACATTTACTGGACATTTGAATAATAAAGGAATTCCAATTGAAGCGTCATTTAGTCCAGACTCTCAGTACATTTTCAGTGGATCAACTGATGGCCGTATTCATGTATGGAATGCAGTTACTGGTTATAAAGTTTGCGTTCTCAATGGTGATCATATAGGACCGGTTCACTGTGTTAAATTCAATCCTAAATATATGATGATGGCCTCAGCATGTACCAATATGGCATTTTGGTTGCCCAGCTTAGATGATGGAGCTAATTTAGCATAAGTTAAAATTTATTTTATTAGTGGTTTGTATAAGACTTAAAAACTATGTTATATTGTATAATGTACTTCTTAATAGTCGGAAGGATTTAAATTTTTGACTGTGCTTTATAATTTATTTCATTTTAATTTATTTAAATATTTTAAAAGTAAAAGTTTATTTATTTTTTACTTGTGATTATTTTTATTTGTTGAGTGAATGCTCATTGATATAAAAGTCAATTTTAATGTTGTGTTATTCCTTTTGAAAGCTCAAATGCATTCAATATATTTTGATTTTTATACTTCATTTAAGATTATTAATTACTCTTTGAAATGTTTAAAATTTATTGATATTCATTAGTATTGATCTAATATAACATGAATATTCTATGAACAATTTTCTTGTAAATGTCTGTTTTTAAGTTAACTGCTAAATTACATTGTTATAACACTGTTATTACTTTGTGTGATCAAAGTACCAGTGATATTTAAATTAAAAAGGTTATGTAAAAATATTTTAATCTTTTAATCAGTTGCTTCTTTCTTTTAACTGACAATCTTGTAAAATCTATTTAACTTTTGACTGGATTATCGGTTAACAATTTAACATTCAGCAGTATTAACAGTGTTTATTTATTTGGTATTTATAAGATGATCATATTTTTAAAAATGTAATGCTCATTGACATTTTTGACCAGTCAGTACCTTAACTAATGGTGCTTTGCAACATATATATATATATATACACATACATACATACATACATACATACATACATACATACATATAGGTATATAATTCAGACCTAACTTAATCTTAATTTTAAGATTTGTCAATATATTTCACTTAAAAATCTTAATATCATATTTATGTTTTGAATAAGTATAGGTTAAGATATTGAACTTAAGAACTTTGTAAAATTGTAAATAATTTGAACACCAATTCTAAATCATATACTAGATATAGTATTTTCGTTATGATCTAAAGTAATAAAAGTTACTATTATTGAAGTAAAACAATTTCAATGATTAAATGTTGAAAGAAACTAGTGTTTCAATATTGTATTATAATTGTTTAGTATGTTATTAATTTATATAAATTATTGTAAATTTTTTTTATTTTTTATGATTTTTCTATGTACAAGTAAACATCCTTCAATGTTTAATTCAACTTTGCATAAAACTATTTTTTATTTTTAAATTATTTTATATGGTTTGTTGAATATGAATGTCTGAATAGTCTATTTGTAGTATTATCTTATAATTTTACACACACACTTTTGTATACTCGTATTTTAATTTTTTAAGTTAAAATGTTAAGTATACATAGAAATATTATGTATTCTACAAAATAAAAACATATTAATCAAATATGTTTTCCAAGAACTAATATTTGTTGTTTTTCAAAATATTGGATCTAAATTGATAATAAATATCTCAATACTCTAGTGCTGTGGTTCTCAATTGGTGTGTTGCCAAACAAATTGTTTTTAAAATTTGATTTGAATTTTTGAATTATTTATGTACGATTAAATAAAATGTATACTCTACATATTCAAAATATAAGTGCATAATATTGTTAAGGGGGCTTACTAGATGGTGAAAATGACAAAACTCACGATTAAAAAATCTTTTAATTGTATTTATTACGTTACCAATTGTTATGGATCTAAATTAAAGTGTTGTGAGAACCATTGCTCTAGTATAATGTTAAAAATAGCATTAATAAATAATATATAAATTAAATTTAAATGTGTATTTGTTTTACTATTTTACCATTTTAATATATATATATATATTTTTTTTTTTTTTAATTCTACCAACTTATTAGTTATTTCTTTTAAGTTGTAAGTTTTTTATGAATAGGTATTCAATGAAATAAACACAATTGTAAAATGTGGATAAGGTTATGTTCTGTTAAAATAACTTTCAAGTATATATACTGGAGTTATTATTTAAAATATTACTGATTGTTTTCATATAGTTCTCAAAAAAATAAATAATAAATGTTTTTGATGTTTCTATTAGTTTCTACTAGAATTTAAAATGAGCATTGTATATGTTTAAATTAATGAAAATTCAAGAAAAATTTATCTTATCATTACAGTCATAGCATAATATTGATTTATGCTTATTAATGTTATTCTAATATAAAATGTATGAGTTGGGTAGATATTTGAAACAACTATCGTCAACGAAATTTGTAATAAAAAAATAAAAAATTAAACAATAAAATAATAAATTTTTTTTTTTCATTTGTTGTTTTTTAGTTTACGATTTGTAATATTTGCTCAATCTTCTTTTATTAAGTTACCTATAAATTATGATATTATGTACTATAAATAAAGTACTAATACATATTTAAGATAATGTATATATGTAGATATTTGGTTTTTTGTTTAAAAAAATCGCTATTTTGGACAAAGTGAAACGTAAAATAATACAAATAACGTAAAATCACTAAGAAATTATCCGTCCCGAGATTATATTATTCGTTATTTTTCTTTACATTAATTTTTCTATTCATTTCTTTTAAAATTTTAATCAATTTTGTGGCTTAAGTGTGCAAAATAAAAACTTTTTGATATTCTTATTATAAATGCTTGTATTTTTGAAGTTCGGTTTATGTGGCGATATATTTTTTGATTTAATTGATATATAACTATTTACCATATTAGATAATTGATTTTTAAAATTAACTACATACGACTCGTACTACACACTCGTCGTTTGTTGTCGGTCGATTATTATCTTTAAACGTAAGTAATAGTGTTGGTACCTGTGTACGTTTGAACTGCATTATTATAGGTATACGCGTTTAGGACGACCAATAGCGTCGTCCGTGGCATTATAAATGTTATTTATTTTTTCAACCGCGGCCAACGAACGTAACACAGTAATAGTACTATGTATAATAGTGCTAATAGACAGTATATAGGAATAAGTAGACACAGTTGTTGGACCATTTTTCATCAGCGAATAATGTGTGCATGGATTTTTTTCATAAAATACCAACTCCATAAATCAGTTGTTTTTAAATTATACAATAATACGTACTATACCCAGGCAGCAATTCTGAAATGTCAATATTAAATGCATGTAATATGCCCATTTAAAAATTAATATTGCCAATTGAAGATTCATTATACATTGTTTCATTATTTTAATTTCAAGTTGAAAATTTAAAGATTTTATTAATTTTGTTATGAAATTGTCTTTTTGATATTAAATTCAATACTGATACAATAGTCCGCGCCACACACGAACGGATTTTTATGACGGATTAAATCCTTAGGTCCTCCATGGATTTGGACGTTCGGACTAGGTCCTAAGTTGTGTCCACTAACGTGATAATAAAAATCCGCTATTATTCGTTTCAAGACGTACTGAAAGACTTGCGGATTTATACGACGGACTACAGTTGGCTTATCAGTTATTATTTTTATGTTATTAATTTGTGTTAAGTAAATGTTATTTTATACTCATAGATTCTAAATATATAATTGATATTTAATAACATGAATAAACATAATAATGATAATATGCTTTCGAGAAAAAAAAATGAATAGCTGCTGCAGGATTTATGGTCGTGTACCATTATTATATTTCGAAGAGAAAAATGAGGGTTAAGTTGGTCAAAAACTGGCTTGCTAAAAGGGACTTTTTTGGTCATATGCCATTATTAAAAGAGGTGAACGAAAATTAACCATATAATTCTTCTAATATTTTGAATTTTAGATTTTACTTCTTTTACAGTGGCACTATCTAATCCTTTAGATTTTAAAAATTTGACCAGTTCATTATAAACCGCAGAACTTATATTCCATAAACATTGTTTGGATTGGTACAACTCGATAAATTCTGTTGTAATTTATCTACTTCACTTCATGATTTGTATAAAATGTACAGAAATATTATCTAAAAAAAAAAAATTCAATCGAAAACATTGATATTTACAAATTAATAAATTAAAAAAAAAAATCTTAAACGAACCGTTGATTAGTAAACAGATGATATTGTATCAATGATAAGGAAAAAAGAAAAATTATTATCAATAAATAAAAATTTCTTATCGAGGTACGCCGGACCCGATCTTTTTTAATTAGCGGTGAAGCGAGTGAATTAATTCGTCTGACTAAATCTGCCGGATTTTCAGTTTTCAAGGATTCAATCCTTTGAACACCATTGACGGAAGGACTTTTTAGAGGATTTAATCCGCCACAGACCAAATCCGTCCTAAAATTCGTTCGTGTTTATTGTTGTATTTATGATATTTGCTCAATGTTCTTTGGACTATATTGCAGAGATGTTGATTTCCGTTAAAATTTAAATGTTTAATTTGCAATACCCATTTAACAGCATAATATTCTTGAATGTATAATGCTATTCCAATATTGTTAAAACTATATTGTGTCCATATTTCTTTTGATTTGAAATTAAATATTTAATTTCCATTGCTAATTAAACAGCATTACCGAACAATTTAGACTACAATACAACATACCCATGGGCGTCCATTTGGGGAGAGGGACAAGAGGGGATATGTCTTCCTCTAGGAAAGTATAAAACCCACAGAAAATTATTTTTATTTAGGCTTAAGAGGACGTCACACATGATGGTCCTACGGGGGGGGGGGGGTAGTTGGATCTACTACAGTAGAGTGTTAAGAAGTAAAAGCTTTATTTTCAAAAAAATCAGTCAACTTGTGTTTGATTTAAAACGTTTTGCAAATTATCACTCTTTAGTTTTGTAATTTTTTTATACTGGTTATTACTTAGCCGTTTTATACTCATCTAATCAAAAAAAAAGAAAAAAGGTAGATTAGTAAAAATAATCAATAAATAACAATATGTTAGTAATTAAAATAAAAGGAAAACGATTACAAACAAAAAATTTACATATACAGCAACGTGAACAGAGATGTTAGATATTTTATTTATTATTCTCTTTCATAGAAGTTTTCGAATTTTATAGTAGTGAGCAAACTGTGTGAAACGTTTTCGAATTTTGTACCGTGTCTGTAGTTTTTTTATATTTGTTGGTCACAACAAACACAGCGAAGATACGGCGGAGACAGTAAGCCGTAAAAAAGTTTAAATAACATCATAATTCTAAAATCAATAATACAGCGAGTATACGAATTCCGTCACCGGTTATTATTATAATATAATCGTCACCGAGCTTATATTATATTTAATTATAATTATTATTATTAACAGTATTGTATACACGCGCTGTAATGGACATATATTTATTGGTATTCCAACATATTGTTGGTACGAATCGGTTAAAATTAAAAACAAAATTAAGATATGTTTATTTAAACATCTCAGCGACGTTTCGGTTGAATTTTGTTAAATCGTGTATCCGCGTAGCATCTTCGCGACGAGGCATATGATCGCCATGATAATTTATTATTGTGTGTGACGTGTGTTGATTCGTGCCAGTTGATCCGACGACGAATCTAATTTGGAATCTGTATTGTATGATGATTGCAATTAAGACCGCGGTTCAACCGGTAATCGTTAGGTTTCCACTGTTCCCTTTGCGGATTTCTCCTTTGCTTTCTGTGACGGCAACAGGTATAAACTCAATGAATCCGGGGTTCTTCGAGTTTTTTATGTTGTGTTTCATACTGAAAATGCATACACATACGCATATGAGTTCAGAGTGATAAGTAAAAAAGTGTTACTACTATTAGACCAGTGGTTCCCAACTTTAACGAATCCCCCCCTCCAAGAGTGAAATCAGATAGGTATTCTACGGGAGGAATGTAGTGATGATAAAATAACAAGTATTTGGTCGTTGAAATAATTATACCATTCTACAGTCAATCAATTTGAAAACAAATTAATAGATTCAATTTTTACGAGTATTTTATAATGATTGATCTTTTCGCAGATTAGATTACCTCGTATCCAAAAGCGACAAAAAAATCTCTTCGTACATTAATCTCATTTTTATTTACTTATCTTAACGAGTCATGTTTTTCCAAACTTTTGAAAATAAAAAGCAAACAAAGAAATAGGATGTAAAAAATGATATGCATTGTTAAAAATATCCTCACGGGATATAGATTTGGTAAAAAAAAAACAATCCTAAATTTCTCATTACATTTTTTTATAATATTTTATATAAAAATGTATAAAATTGTACTTAAAGATATGAAAAAATAATATTAATTGGTTTATTTATATTTTATTTTTAAAATTATGAAAAAAGGTCATTATGATTATTTATAATATACATTATATTTAGTTATTTTGTGTGGCTAAAATAAAATAAGGTAATTTTATAAGGGGAAGGGGGAGGACGTGAGATTTTTGAAAATTTACAAGGTATACATAGAATAAAAAAAAGGTTGAGAACTACTGTACTAGACTGACTACTTTTAAGCAGTCGTACGCGCGAAGAGAAGATGGAGTTTTATGTTAAACTATTATGCGCAGGACGTTCAATGTTTCCTCGTTAATTTCATCCTTATCCACATTCTAGATTTACTCTTGTGTTCAATGTTAATTATTTATTAATTCATCGTATATAATATTGCTATGTTTTGACACCCGTCGTTTCATCCGAATACTCACCTTGAGTTAGTTTGCATGTCGATGAAATCGATTGTTCCCGTAAATGATTGTGTCGAGATCATCATTACGCATTCAACCAAGTGCGGCACTTCTAACAAAACGTCTCCCTAAAATGATCACCAAAGGTGCATTGACATTCGTTAAAATATTATATTAATTGTGTGTTTAATATCCGCATGATGCATGCGCATAAGAACAAGCAGTGGCGTATTCAGGATTTTATTTTGATGAGATGGGGTGATCAATTTCTTATCACATAAACAAAAATAATAATAATAATAATCATAATCATAATAAAAAAATAATTATATAAAAAGAAAAATAATAAATCACGGTTATGGAAATATAATAGCACTATTTATGTTGTGCAAGATTTACGGAAATTTTATTAGGGGGAAGGCTGTAGTATCAGGCCCGGTTTAAGTGTTTACATAAACATAGGCAAGATTTAGACTTACCGCCCCTTACATGTAAATATAACATCTAATATTTTTTTTATAAATAAAAATTGCCCCAGAAAAATTCCGTCCTAGACGTGAGCCTATGTCACCTACCTCTTAATCTAGTCGGGCCTGTGTAGTACTATCATTTACTCCCGGATACGTCACTAAATGCAAGTGAAAAATGTTGCCGTTTGAAAAATTCAAACATAATTATCGATCTTACCTTAGACTTCTCCAATTCTTCCGATACTTTGATAAGTAAAAAATAGTCTGTTCCGGAGGTCATTTGTAAGTTCGAAACGTAATTTAAAGGCAAATGATCTTTTATCTTTTGATTTTTATCCGTTTTTTCCACGAATACAATTGCGTTGGTGGTAATTGCTAGAATTCTCTCTCGTCGTTTGTACCCCCGGCGATCGAATTTCGTCACTTTTGTCGCGTACTACAAGCACATGAGTAATATTATTAGGTATGTTATTTTATTTACCCTATTAAAAACAACGAGTCAAAAATAATAAAAAAGTTATTTCCGTAAACCGACCAGATAGGTTGTGTTAGGATTGTTGTCTTCCGGAAAGGCGTTGGTCAATTGTCGAAGGATTCCGCAACGATCGTTGTCAAAATCATATTTTAAACTATCCGGGTACATTGATTTTTTCCCTTAAATATAGTAGAATATTTTGTATTAAAATTATTTCCAAAACTAACATCACGGACCGGTAAACGTATAGCGTATAACTCATGACGTTATTTGTACCTTTGAATATTTCGGAAGCGATTAACTTAAGTTGTAGACGCTCGTACAACCCGGGACGTTTAGCCAGGTCTAATCGATAAATCCGAGACAACCAGGCACGGTGTAGGGCCATTAGACATAGCGATATCTATGTACACACACACACACATAAAGACACAAAAAACAAATTATATCTGATAAATATCTATTATGCAATAATATGCAATATCTATGCAATATTTCTAACGCGGAATTCGATTCTGTTTACCTCTAGGCAGGAAGCCGGCGGTTCGGGCCAACGGTAATCTATCAGGCTTTTGGGCAACGATTCAGACAACTGTATCAGATATTTCTTATTTTGGTAACATTTGAACCTACAGTTATACGCGTTCGGTGGATCGTTTCTCGTCAAGAAACCTTTGATGAAGCTGAAAAGAAAAACACCAGACAAATTAATACCGCACTATTATGTGTGTGTGTATTTTGTTTGCATTAAATAACTAGAATAGAATGACCATAATAGTTGAGAGAGAAGGGACAAAAATGCCTCCATCCAAACTCCGTTAAAAAAAAAATATTACTTTTGAAATTACGATTTAACTGCAGTAAAAATAAAATAGTGGTATTGGAACGTAGAAAAAAATTAATCATGGTTATAATATTTACAGTTAATTAGCGTACATAATAATTAAACAGTAAATAATCTTTGGACTCTAAATTAAATTATATAAAAATTTATCAATTTACTATAACTGCTATAACCGGCTTCAGGTGGAAATGTACCTAAATAGTTATGAATAATAATGCCAAAGTTGATATAGCTGCTTAAATTATAAGTACAACCCTGCACTTGGTTACTTCTTTACAGTGTTGCAGCCGATAATATAAACAAAATTTTGTTAAAAAACAGTGGAGACCATAACCTAATCATATACATAACATAAAAATGAACTCTATTCTTGATAGAAATTTATAAAACCATTTCAAACATTTGATTTAAAAATTATATATTTATTACAGAGATAAAATATATTTATTAAGACTAATCGTTATTTTCGGTTTAGTATATATTTGAGTAATTGCATTATGTCTAATATCAGGTTTTAGGTATTTTTTCGCTGTATTTTTGTATAGTTTAAATTTTTAGATTTTGAGTAAAATAAGGAATAAATTGAGCTTACCATGCTGTGTATTTTTTTAAAAAAATTGTTTGTCTCTATGTACATGATTTCAATCAGAAAGAATGCTACAATGATCATCAAATAAAAATAAAAATATCGGAAATGGTGTTTTGTTGATACTTTCTAGGAACAATTTTTTGAGTTTTCAAAAGTTTTCCGAATAATTGAAAGAAAAAAAAACTGCAATCGAGATTCTAATTCTCATCTCTAAAAATCATATTTTTTCGTCACGCACAATTTTTTTTGTATCTGTCAGGGCCGACACTAGCAAATATTGATGGAGAGATGAGTTATAAATATACAAATTTGCTAATTACTTTTTAAAACTAAATTCTATAATACTAATATTACTTAATTTTTTGATGATTACTAACCATATAAAAAGTTAATTCTTATATGGGGACTATTACATCCCTAAATCCCTCTATCGCCAGCCCTGGTGTCTGTATAAATGATTTTGACTAGAAAAAATGCTCCGATTATTACAATCGTAGAAATATTTCTGATAGGAGTACACTCGAGTACCAAGTAATAAATGTTATTTAAAACTTCAATCAAAAAATTGAATTTAAATTGAATTCAATAAAAATGAATGTTAGTAACTATCGTCGAAAGAAATGTCATGAACAATTAAGCACATGAAAAATGTGTGGACAAAGTACTTATTCAAAGAACGAAATTGATCAATCGAATTACTTGGAACAAATGGGCAACCGCTTCCATGGTAAACCTTTGAAATAAGTAATTAAAATAAACATAAATAAAGACTGTTACATTAAAAAATTAATTGCACATACTTTTCAACACACATCACACCAAAAACACATTTTTAAACACACCAGTGAAGTTAAAATATTCACTGACAGTCTTAAGTCTGTATAAGTGGGAATATAAATGTGTGCGCAAATGAGTTGTAAAAATGTGTGCAAACTATATGCTCTCAAAAACCCCTGTTCGTTATCTAGAGTAAGTCCCCCAATTAGATGTTTTCCTATGGACGAGGAGTGAAAATGTCCTCGTCCCTAGAAATATTTCCGCTGTTAGGGGGTTTACCAAGGATGGTTTTGCTGTATTCACGGGAACTCGATCCATCAGCCGTTCTCTGCGGCGGCGAAAAATAAAATAATCATAATAGTTTTTCAATACTTTTTGATCGTCAGAGCCGCGTTCAACGTCTTCTTGTACGTGCGCACGGCCAACATCCGTCGCACATTTTTCTGGACGAAAACGGTTTTCTGCACAAAGATTTCGTACTCCTTGATCTTTTGCAGCCGTTTTCGTTGTAAGAATTGCCGGATTAGCCGCTGGCAGAGTATCACCGACGTCTTGAGCTGCATGTATTTCTTGCGGACCACGTGTCCGCGCCACGTTGACTGAATTATTGTGGCCAACAAGTGCTTAGTCGCCCGGAGTCGGTTTTCGATGTCGAACACGGTTCGCGGATGTTTTATTAACACTTTCGTTCTGGTAATACAATAACGAATGTCGAATTATTATTATTATTATAATTATAAAGCTATTGTGACACGGTAAGAGTGTTCATGGGACACGCGTTCACGGATAACAACACTAACTCTACTTACGCGATTGTGGAAAATATTTTTATAAAATATCCGAAATCACTGATCCCTATTATTTCATACGAGAGCCGTTGTTTCGAAGAAAAATCTGGAGGCGCCGAAACTCCCACGAAGAAATTACTGTTAGTAACTTCTCCCGAATTTTAGAACTAGTCAATTCTCTTGATGGGGAAAGACTCCCGAATCAACATCAGTTTCACTCGAAGGGAATATTTTAACTTTTACATGAAAAAAATCACTGTTCAGTCTAATACATTCTGCTGCTACATCGTCAATATACACACAATGATATAAATTAAGGATTTTATTACCGTTAATTTAAGAATGTAATTTAAATGATTAAATATTTTTTAAGTTATCGATCAAAATGGTTCATCCATATTTGAAGTTCTAGGACTAAATGGAACAAACAAGTGTTGATTATGATTTCGCACATATTGCATAAACATTCTAAACCATGGATTCTCAACCTTTTGAGGTAAATGCCACGTTTCATACTATTTTATAATATCACGCCCTTCTCACCATAATAAAATTTAATTATGTTTAATATATTTATACATATATATATATATATATTTCGTTTATTTGTTTATATGTTTTGTTGCTTTTTAATAATTTTCACGCCTCCCTTGGGGGGGGGGCATGCCCCTTAGTTTGATAACCGCTGTTCTAAACTATCATAGACCGTTGTAGTCAAGCGCATTACATTATCAAAAGTGAAGGAAAATGAAAATTGCAAAATAATTATAGATTATAAATGTATAACTGTAAACTAAAAAATAGAATTTCAATTTTTTTTTTTTTAATTTTTGTGTTTATATTATTATAAACATTAAATTGTAATGTTTTTAATTTAAATATTGGCTTTTAATTTTTTTAGTACGTAGACTATTGTAGCTCGATAACTACAAAGCACAGACGAAGTAACTATAGACTCGGAGAGTTTACACATATACTTAAAGTAGTTCTGAAGTAGGCACGGGAGAGCTTATCATCCAAAGAGCTTATAGGTCATTGAAATCGGGAATGTTTACAAAAAAGTACTAGTTCACAAACTCGTTGAGTTCATGCTCTTCAACCCCTTCGATTAAACCAAACCTTCTAACCACTGGCTGTACAAATAAATCGATTACATTTTAATCGTTAAAATCAATTTTTTGGCTGTAAAGAAAAAATTCTGCATTATAGTTAAAAGTATAGGCTTAAATAGCTGTCTGTATACTTATAAAAAATATTGTATAATTTTATAATCCCACTAAAATAAAATCGGAGGTGCTAATTTATACACTAGTAAGTAATATATTTTTGTTGGATATTTACTTCTTAAATGTTTGACCAAAGAATAAAAATATATATACTTCTTTTAATATAGAAAAAATAAGAAATAGTATTTTATTTTACGCTTCAAAAAACTAATGAAAAAATTAAATGATCACCTTCACCACATTTTTGTTCGATTCCTGATTTCGATGAACATTTTTTACTTAAAATTGAATTGAAAAGATAAATCATAAATGTTGTATCTATACTAAACAAGAATTTTTGAACAAATTAATATCTATGCTCAGAATCGAAAATGATTTAACTATTTTATATTTATTAAGTGAATGGTTAAGGTTATCAATTTAACTCGACTAATAGTATATTTAAAAAACGTTCCGTACAATAATTATGCTCTGCTGGGTATTGATGAATGTAAAAATGTCGATGACGGATATCGATACCCAGATTTACCGCAATAACATAAGTCAAGTTTTATTTATTGATTTATTTTTTCGAAACACGATTGAACTGACAAAAATGAATTGGAATAGAAAATTGTTAAGGAATGCAAAATATATTTAACCAAACAGATTATATCGTCCGGAGATGTACTTATCAACACAGCTACACTTCTACAAGAATACGCAAAGGAGGACAGTCGGGTAAGATTCAATGAAATGTATGTATATTGTTATAATAGTGACGGTATTCCTCTAAGAGTATTATTTAATAGCTGTGTACGAAGCGATGGTCATACCTTCCGATTTTGCAGTCTTCTTCATTGTATTCGAGATGATCGATTAGTCGCGTTACCGCGTCACCGGCGGTCGCGAATCGTTGCATCCAGCTGGGCCAAGTGTCCGGACACAAGCACTTGTATCTGTCTAGAAACTCTTCGAACTTTCCGCGATAAACGAAACCGGCTTTCCGAATGCGTAGTATTTCCACTAGGCCCATGTACTTCACTTGGTTCCTCACCACTTCTATGTTGAAATCTCCTGAAACGCGACAGTCATCCATTAAGAAATAGTGTAAACGTACCCGTGATGCAATCGAACGATACTGTTGCTCGATGAACCATTCAATTTTTTAACGAATCTTATGCATTTAGTGGTACGATTCATATGGTAAGAACATGTGGTAAATAAAACTTAATATAATTAGTACAGTAGATGGACTCCTAATACCAAAGCCATAATTTTACTACGTATAAAAATATTAGAAATAAATTATTTACTAATATAGCCATTAGTCTATTTTCTCATATAAATAAAACTGACTAAATACTGTCACTAAGATCATTAGTAATGATAATATCATTAGTAATGAGTATTTTATCTTCCATAATATCAGAGATAATTGAATACAATTGTCAATTATAGTAGCATATTAGAAAATATTTTATTACGTCGGTACATTAAATAATTAAATATAAAAGTGTTTAAATTTTAAAAATTAATTTGATCGAACCACCTATAAATTATAATAATGAGTATATTCGAGTATATTCAGCAATATATAATATATATATATATGAAGAAAATATGAACATACAGTTACATCATGCTTAAAAAAGTTTTTAAACCATTTATGTTACGAGTGTATGTAATTTTAAATTTTTGATGAACGAATATCCACTGTAAATAGAAGACTGGTTGCAGTAAAACTCAGGGTATGAGAAACTGAGGGCATGAGAATATGAATCAACTATGTAAAAAACTAATGGAAGAAAAAAATGTTTAACACAAATTGGTTTTAAAAATATAAATCGTAGGGGACTTTTTACTAAAAAAAGTTTCTGGAATATTTATTAAATCACCAGTCTCCAAAATTATTTGAAAGGCTTGGGATAAACACATCGTTTTTGAGAATTAGTCCAAATGAATGGAAGAACAATATTTGTTATCAATTTGGAAAGAAAGTGGTTGATGGATTGCATATAGTGAACGATACTGCTAAAAGGGGTGTGAAACTCACGGCAGAGTTTAACAAAAAATTCACCAAAAATGAAAAACAAAGACAATGTTTACTATAAGTAAGTATAATAAACGAAACTTTTTTGGAATATAAAAAAATTTAAAAAAAATATTATTATTTTTTAGGTTAAACAAAAATATAGAAAAACGTATCCAGAATGCTCGAAAAAATCCATGAACGTTCAATATCCATGGACGTTAATGTATATTTTATATTTTTTATATATATTTATGTAAGATATTTAAATATATACTTGAATAATTAAAAAATATAATAAAATTACAGTAATAAAAATTAATTTTACCTAATAAATTAAATAAATTATATTTTGCTATTTTAGTGCAAAAATACTAAATTTACAAGAAATTTCAATATATACTTTTTCATAGAAAGTAATTAAGGCTATAATAAATGTTCTATACATTTTTACGAAAGGGTCAAACATTTTTTGAGTTAAATCGGAAAAACCATAAAACTACCCCCCTTTGATAATTTTTCATCCCTCTTGCGACACGGGAAGGAAATAAGTCATCATAACCAAATTCACCAAAAATAATTTTTTCATAACATTTAAAAAGTAGGACGGTATATATTCAGTATTATAATTTATAGATTGTACAATTGTACGATCAAATTAACTTTTAAAATTTAAACACTTATATTTTTAATTATTTAATGTACCGACATTGTATAAATGAGTCTGATAGGTTAAAAAACACCAACGTTATCTATAGGATACATAAGTGTTGCGGAGTACGGTGTTAAATAATATTATTTAGTTATTATGACGCTACTAAGATAATTTTATTGTAATTATTGTTCAAAGAGATATGTTTTTAGCTACATTATAATCTATAACCAAATGATAGCACATTATAATGAGCCATCAAACGATAAGAGCACATTTTTGTCTGACAAGTATTGGTTATACCGTATATTATAAGAGAAAATAATTCGGAACATATTATTGATTTGATTATTTAGTGACGAAACAGCATAATACCATTTATTAATATGAGTAATTCATAGGGTTGATAATAATATATTAGGGTTAGTGCACATGGAAATTCGCTTTCTGAATAATATATATCGATAGTATAACTAGGCCGATCGATGAATTCCAAATTATTTTTAATTTGTTATTCAACATATCAATTGTCTATTGGTTAAACATTTATTAAACAAAATAATAGAAATTTTATTTCACGTTTTTTAGTCAATTTTTTACGATATTATTAGTTTTAAGTTTTATTTGTATTTGTATTTGTTGAGATTAAAATGTTTATAAAATATGTTCTAGTTTGATACCAGGAGTTTTGTGATGGTTTGGTTTGATACATCTGATGTACGAAGGTTGTTTGGACTTGAGTGTATCCATTAATTGATTAAGACTACTCTTAAACTGCTTGACAGTGGTCTCCGGCATCTTATTGTTGGGCGTCAGACAATCCGAGAAACACGACTGTAAAAAATGCACGCGAAACAATGCGAAACAATGTATAAGTAGTACAAGTGAACATTATGTTACGAACGTACTTTAATTATTTTGTTGGTGGAGTTGGACATGATTTGACTGAGATTTCCAAACAGGGAGTCGTTGTTCTTCTCTAAGAAATTAGAAGCGTCGTACGTTACAGTACCGGCGAAATGAATGATCACGAATTCCTTAAAAAAAAATTGTTCAAATCAACGATCAACGGTAATCTACGGTATGCTCACTGTTGTCGGATTTTCTTTCCGTCAAAGTTACTCACCGTAGGCAAAATAATTGTTCTTTTATTCTGGACAGACGGTGGACTGTGAGCACGCAAAATATTTGTGATGTTTAAAACGTAGCGCCAACTCGTTTAGAAAAGTCATGTTACCTGCGTCGGTTTGTTTAAGAGATTCGTCTTCGAGACAGGAAATGATCCCTGGGGAGAAAAAAAAATAATCATGTTAGATTATTCTACCGAAGGACGTTGCTCTAATCGAAATAATTGTCTGTATGGCCCGTGGTACCTTTGTGTTTTTCTTCGATCATGTCACATATGACGCCGTTGTCAAAGTATTCGATTGGAGTCCATTTAACGCCCTCGTATAAATATTCTTGTTGTTCCGACTTGATCGTCAAGTCAAGAAATAATTTCTGCAACTTTTCGTTGCAGTAGTTTATGCAAAACTGTTCAAATCTAAAATTAAAATAGTATTTATTTAATTTTTTTTTTTATATAATATAAATAAACGTTTATAACTCGCGTTCAAAAAAATATACTACTATAAATGTTTTTGCAGACGAAAACTCGTTATATTATTTTAATTTGGATTTTCTCACGGTAAGGTATATACACAAAAAAAAAAAATAGTATTTTTTAAATTATAACATCCCTAACCGTGGTGTTTACGAAGTATAATTCGGATTTTATAACGGAAACAATTCCGTTTTTTACTACAAAATGTTCTTCTCCGAGTAAAAAAAAACCCGTTTCGATTAAAATTCGAATTAGAGGCGTGATTAAAGTACAGTTTTTAGATTTTTTCATAAATCTTATACCCACTGAACTTCAATTTTATTAAATGTTTTCAATGGTAAAATTTATCCATGATAGTCAAATTTAATTATAAAAACGAATAAGGGAAATTTTTTTTTTAGGTAAATCTAGACTTCAAATACCTGTATTACGCTTACCCGTTGTTTTGTAATATTTCGAAACCATAAATATCTAGTATACCGATGGATTTGTTTTTGTTTAAGCGACCGCCGTTTTTACCAACAGTCGTTTTCAGCGTTTTGTTAATGTGCGCGACCAACCATTCAAACAGTCTGCTGTAAATGGATTTGGCTAATGCGTCCTTGGCGAAAATTGACGTTTCCACGTCAAGACCCGACTGAATCACCTCGTCGTGCGCTTTTATCGTTTTATTCGTCAATGCGAATATTAAGTCATCCTTCGGAACGCCTAGTAGCTGAAAACAACAATCAAGTGTAGGTATAACGTAATAAAATTCCAATAACGTCGAATGATTGTAAACGCAAATAACCCAATAACGGATCTAGTCGATGCGACGCCCACAATATAATCAACCGTATTGATATGATACTATGTAAGACAAATAACTTATTGTTCGTACAAGGTACTGTGTTTTGGCATTTTCAACATGTTATTATTTTAAACTATATTTCCACACCTTTTATCTTTATATTTTTAGTCGGTAGCGCCGATAAATAAGATTCAGAAAGATCGTACCGTTGCAGAATTCGTATCGTAATCCGTGTCAAACACACGTTATAATTTTTCACGGGAATCGAGAATGTTTGAGTGCGTACTGTAAGTAAAGTCGGACGCTTATGCGATTTCAGATTTTACGGAATAGTAGGCATTGGGATTTTAATGAATATTGAACAAGAATAGTTCTCAGAGTAAATTATCATTATTAACATCGTTATATATTATTCAAAATGACGGAGACGAACGTTAACTTCCAAGGTTGGAGTGAACATATATCGTATAGGGATTTGTATACACTGTGCATTAAAAATCGCGTAACGTGTTTCAATATTTACTTATAGTAGAAACCGTGACCATAAGAGGCCAGGAAGAATTGGTCGTTTTAACCAAAATATTAAGAACGTTTAAAAACTCGATAATATAATAGGTATACGAACATATTATATGTTATATATTCATCTCAGTTATAAATCGTGATTTACATACTGCGAAAAGTCAAATAAAAAGTATTTTTATTATAATTAGGATATAATTTTAGTAGGATATTGCGTAGTTCCATTTTAGAAGGTATATTTTCTTTTTTATCTTTCAACTCTAAATCCCAATGCAATAAAATACGTAAACAGTAGAATATGTAAAAGAGATAAAATGTTTTCCAAAAATGTATAACGTTAATTGATAATCATCTATAGATATCCCTATAACAGATGAACAGATACAAATTAGAACATACTAGACAGGTATTTTGCCGGGGATATTCGATTTAAGGTAATTAAATCTTTATAAAATATTTCTACCGTTCATGTCTTTTCCATGATCTAGTTAGATCTTATTATCAATAGGACCAAAAACATGTCCAGGCTTATAATATTATAATATCTTGGTCAGATGTTGAACTTTATAGAAACGTAGATATTTTTTACCAATCCACCATACTTTGAGTTATATCTATATGTGTAAGTGAATTGTGGTTTTTTGAGGTTTTTACTACATTGTATTTTACAGTGTTAAATCCAAAACGTGAAATAGTCAATTTCGTGAACTGAGCTATGCCAGTATATATTCGTTAAACATATATACGCACGTATAACTGTTTATGAGACATAACAAAATTGTATAGTTCCGACTTTATGTTGTTTTATTCATGGTTACTTCATATATTTGAAATCAATAATAACCGTTTGGGTACGTACCGTACATTTAACATAAACCTTTACATAAAAAAAAATATATATATAAACTATTTAATGTATACAATTATATGAATGTTAACTGAATGGCTTAATAGTGGCTTACTTTGGTTTGTATATTTGTGTTTAAGCACCATAAAATGCAATATTATTTATTTTCACAAAAAAAAAATAGCCTATTTAAAATACTTACTGTATATAACTCATAATCCAAAATGGTTTTAAAATGTAGGGGTAGATAATTATCAAGGGGTGTAACATGTTTCGATCAAAAGTGTACCTTTCTCTTTTCCACCAAAACTCGTTTCCAACAAATTATATTTTGACTGATACCTATTTCTACCAAATTAATTTCTATATCTTTTATAAGTATATTAATTATATTTTTATAAATATGAAAAATACACTATCTATAGACTGAAATACTCATAGAATCGTATGATATCACGTATAATAGATTGCCTTTGGTATATCTCAAGTAATTGACTTAAAATCACATATAAGTACATGATAAAAATCGTTTCTTAGCACTTAGTTTAGTTTATGATTTATAAATATATAAATATAATGTATTATGCTTTATAGATATGAGAATGCTTAATTTTTTCGGTACTATTATGCTATTGTATTTTATTTTAATGTTAAAATAAGTCAAAAAAATTAAATTTTTGCTGAGTTAAGTATGAACCATATCAACATCTAACACACATAATATAGTGAAAAATACATTAAACTAGTGAGTTTTGTAATAGAAATTGATTTGATGGAAACGGGTAATGCTCAAAATATAATTTGGTCGAAAAGGGAAAGATATATTTTTGGTGGAAACGTATTCTGTCCTTATCAAGAAGTGTTTATTTTTATTTTAATTGTTAAGAGAATTTCGAAAAATATGTACCAGAATAAATTATATTAGCAGATGTATTATGTTATAACAAAAAACGAAGAATAAAAATCTTTGACGTTTTATTTATTTTTGATTTTAGTGAATATATAAAACTAAAAACAAAACATATTTTTTTTTTTTTTTTTGGAAGAACCACAAATTTAATGTTTTTAAAATTATTATTTAAAAAAAACTTGTTTATATTTTAACTATAAATTTTTATATTATCTTAAAAATTTAATTTTGTGGGTTAGGTCTGTCAGATATTGTGAAAAGAAATCATGAACATATCCATTATAATGAAAACAATGAACCATAGAAGGATCGTTCTAAGACATAATGTACACTTTAAATAATATTTTAATAAAACATTTGGACTACCTATACAAATAAAAGTATAAATAATTTTTGAATATTTCAAATACTATTATTTTTATGGTTTTAAAAATCAACACAATATTTTATAACTTAATTATACGACTTCCATAATTACTATTTATATTGTAATTTACTCATTTTACGAAATGGAAAATTTCACGTTAAGGGCGTAATTCATCATTATTACGATTTAAAGTATTAGTTTTATTACATCAGCCACTAGAAGAACTGTGCCCTTATTTTCGATTTTGCATATTTCGTCATGGGCTTGAACTTTAACATTACCCAAATGCAAAATACTTGCAATAATTTTCAACACATCCATTGTTTCTTCAAGTTCGAATTCTAGAATTTTGAAAGCTTGCAACGTTTCTTTATATTTTTTAGAATCTTCGTCAAAATCCTAAAACCAAGATCCGTATGAACCAGAATCGTTATTATTATATTAGTACACGTGTATTTTTAGAAAACAAACTTTTTGGTCTTCAAAACTGTCACAACTGTCATCCTTGTCAGTTCTTAAGTATCCGTAATCTATATCTTTGTCGATTTCCAAAAGTTCCGCCAGCCATTTATCTGCCCCGTTGACCAATTGATAGAATATGTGATAGTTTCTTTCGTTATGTGCCTGCTTCACTACTCTAGACTTTTCCAGCAGATAGTTAAGAATATTACCACCTATAGGTTGGTTCTAAGAAAATCAATGATTGTTAATAACTAAGAAAAGGTATTCATTTATGTTTTATTTCACTGTTTGGTGTATAATTTTATAGTAAATTAGAATTTAAATCAAGCTCTTTATCACTATTAATTTTTTTAATAATATATTTACAGTTTGACCATGAAGTCAAAATATTACATAATACATATTCAAATTGATTTATGGTATTTTAACTGTCTGAGACTCAATAAATGAGATACTAGAACGGATGACATTATTTGCTGAATTGGCCACAATGTACTCGTACTATTGCTTTTCAAATATCGGTTCTGAGTAAAAAAAGTAGGATGAAATAAAACATACAACTAAAGATACTAGGTAGTAGAATGGAATTTCTTAATTTGAAATTTGATTGAACTTTCAATCTTCTAATTTTTTTTTTAAAAAAAAAGCATTTGCAATTTGAGTAATGTTAAAATGTCGAAAATTGAACCTGCTCATAAACACCATAAATTTCATAAAAACATATCGTGAATTATGAAATATCTTTAAAATATATTAAAATATGTATTATAATATTATATATTGTAAATATAGTAGAATTCAGAAAAAAATTTTTTGGGTATTTATAGAATATAAATCAAATAACCAATACAGTATAAGAACGACCCATTTGTTTGAATTCGTGTATATAGATACAAATAAAATAAAACACACGTCATAATAAAAACAATATAGGTACAACTTGTTTTATTCAGAATTTAAAACAGACACTGCCTGATTATAATAAATACACAAAAATAATGTATTTTGTACTGTTATACAATAGAAATAATTTTAGACGTGTTTTTTCATGCTATTAATATTGGGTTAACTAGACAGTACACATTTTTTCTTTTTTATTTAATTTAATTTTTTTAATTTTGAGTAAGTATATTCACGCAAATTAAATATTTTATGGAATAGATACTAAAGGGAAATCAACTTTGTAAAATTTTAAATTTCTAATCATTATAAAAATTGATCAGATTGTTGTAAGTCATAAAAAATATTGAGGTTGATCTGTGATCCAATTACATTCCTTAGTCCCAAAAAAAATTATCTTGTCACCCGCATTTACGATTATATTTATTACATTTATATTACTCTGTATGTATTTTTAAGTTTACTGTACATCTTATGACGTGAAAACTTCAAACTTACTGTAGGATCGAATTGCACATCCATGTATTTACCAAATCGACTTGAATTATCATTATTACGAGTCTTGGCATTCCCGAACGCTTCCAACACTGAATTCGCTACCAAAAGTTTATCTTTTATCATCTGAACAATTTCGTCACCACTTGTTGCATTTGCGATATATTCTAAAACTTTTTTAGATGCTTCTGTTTTCCCTGAACCGGATTCGCCTAGACGTTGTACCAAATACACAAACATATTATTCATAAAAATACGTAATACAAGTACATTAGAATAAAGTAGTTGACATGGTTGAGTACTAACGAGAAAAGTAATTCGTGACTAATTAAACTTAAATCAGTAATAACTTAAATGACTAATTAAACTTAAACTTATTTTTTTTTAATGTTGCATCTAAACTGACGATTTTAATTTTTTTCTTAATATGCAGTAACTGATTAATTAATTTTACAGTCACATTAAGTTATATTTTTTGTAATTAAAATTTCTGTAGGGATTACAATTATCAAATTTATTTATTTAATTTTTTTAAATAAATATTACAATTACAATATTACATACAAATTATTATTTTTGGTAAAAATAATTGAAATTATGACCGTGGAAATATTGAACACACAATTCATGGACTTCAAAATGGGCATAAAAATGGTGTTTTAGTAAATATGCAGATTGTTATGACATATGCATAATGTGGTGAATAATTAATAGAAAATTAAAATAAAAATACTTTACTATCAGGAGTAAATTTCAAACAATTTTAAAGAACAGTTGTATAAATGTAATATAGTTATTATTCTTCGAGGCAGTTGATAAGCTTAAAAAATTTCATTTACTCACTAAAATTGAGTATTGAACTTAGATATTACTGTAAATTGTTAACACATTTTTCCAGCTTAATAACGTAGGAAAAAAATGCTTTTTCTTATAAAACCTGAAATTTATACAATTTTTGTGATAAAAAATTGATTACTTTTAAGTGAATCAAGATTTGTATATATATATTTACTTCATTATTAAATTAAAATCTATGGTTTAATTTATATGCAAAGAACATTGATATATTCATTTATATCTAAAATGAAAAATGTTTGTATTATTATTATTTATTTTTGAAATAATTTTGTGTATCATACTTATCGTTATAAAATTGACCAAAAATAAGAAGCATTCAATTTTAATTTAATTGACGGATAAAAGTTTCATATTTTGTGATAAGGAAATAATCCAATTGACTGATAATTATATATAACTCTATTTTTTTCATTAAACGCAGTAAACGTATAACGAAGGTAAAATTTAATGTATATAATTAGACGGAGAAATTAATTTGGTCAAACATTAATATTATAAAATTTCATAACCTGGATATGTTTAACCAACGGTAAAGAACATGTAAATTATAAAAATGAACAATAATGTGTATTGTGTTCACTTAGTCTTACAGATAATTGTAATTAAATTTTAATCATGATTATTGTTGTATTCATCTGGGTTTTGTGACGGTCAATTAGATTGTAATTTAAAGTTATAGATCAAAAACGAAATAAATATTCATACTTAAAATCAACAAATGTATACATTAAACCAACAGCTGTGATTGAAAATAAGTAGGTAACCTAGAAACTATGTATTTAATGGGTCACTATTTAATGTGATTATTAATGTATCGGTAAGTATTGATTTCTATGCTTTTTGAAAAATGTGAAAACATTTTTTAGTTGTACTAAATGTACACATTTTTGTAAAATATGATAAGAAATAATTTGCGTTAATTTGCTGTACAATTTATATTATATAACAAAATTATAAAAAATCAAATCAAATTAGTAAATGGTTAACATCCATAAATTGATATGTTAATAAATAGTTTATACATACAAATAAATAAATATATAAATAAATAATAAATGCTTAGTCAGAAGTACTTATGGATGACTGGTCTTATTTATTTATTTCTATATATAAACTATTTATTTATGTATATTATCTAACAATCTATATATATATGTATATATAAATGGAGCCAAAATGTATAACAATTCATCAATTGAGAACGGCTGGGCCGATTTGGTTCAAATTTTTTTTATTGTTCGTAATTTCCAGGAGAAGGTTCTTATGTAAGAAAAAATGAAGAAAGTTGCACTGAAAATTAAAAACTAATATAACCGTGTAAAATTGTATATCTATATAGCTAACTACAACCTGACCTTTTTTTTTTGAGTGTATTTTATCGGCTTGTATAAATATATATGTGAGTAGGCTAGAATCAAAAGTCACATGTTCAAAAAAATAGTAAAATGAAGTATCGGCACTGTCTTATAGAAATAGAGTTTAATTTAATGTATTTCCAGCATTTTAAAATAGTTTATTATAATATAGTTTATTATATTATTATACATTAAATTAAACTCTAAAATTTAAAATTTAAAATTTAAAATTTCTATTAGACAGTGTCGATAACTCATTTCACTATTTTTTGGAACATGTGACTTTTGATTCTAGCCTACTCATGTATTCCCTTGGTTACGGAATTACGTAATTACAGTTTATCAAAACATATAATATAAAACATTCATCCGTCAAAATTCTACAGTACAGTAAGTTTATTGATAAGTGTTCATTATTTTTTAAAGTTTTGGTATGGTTGTTTTTAAAAATGCTAGCAATTACACGTATAAACTTAAGTCGTAGAACTCGCAATTCTGCGAGTCAAAAATATAGAAGAGCAAGATAAATTGACGAGCAACCCGAAGCGTGATATGAAGTTGAAAACAGAATCGATGGAATCGAAATCAACAACATGGCATTATTTATAATTTAGAACAGAGATGTATTACATCTACTGGCAGAAGTTAAAAAGTGATAGTAACTCTGGGAGGTGCTCAAGCAGACATTTTGATATTTACGATGGAAATTTTAATAATTTATTATCTATATTTTATTTATTTTAATAATAATAATTAGTGCGAAATAAATCATTAACGAATTTAACACACAGTTTGAGACATATAAGAGGTAGGATTTTTAACGGGCTATAAAGTGCTATAAAGTGATTCAGCTAGTATATTATAAAATATCTACTGCTGTTATTTAACAGAAAGAAAATAATAATTGAAAACAATGATGTCAAATTTGTGTTGCATGTATTGCTGTTAAATTCACCTCTGGATATAATTATAGGGCGATTGTAAATTCCACCGATTTATAGGTAGTAAATTTTTGGGTTGAATTTAAAACATATAAATTCCACCGTTACATTTATTTTACCTGAAAAAAAAATGTAAATTCCATCGGTACGTTTTTTTAACCTGAAACAAATCCAAACCCAAGCCGAAAATGTAAATTCCACCAGTAGGTATTTTTAACCAGAAAAACACTGTTAACTCCGCCGATGGTATAATCCACAGATTTAAACTTTATAGCTACACATAAACTGTCGATTTTCTTATCTAAACGCTATATCGACGCGTGACTATATACTCGTATAAGTATATAGTCAATTATAGTCATATCGTGTAATGATCGCGTTTGATAAAGTGTTTTAAAAGGCACATTTTAGTTCGGCCTGGGGCTGACGGTATTTTCGGTATACCGTAAATATTGGTGTACCGGTATTTCGGTATACCGGTTTTTTAAAATTATTTTGGTAAACGGTATACCGTAAAAAACCGTCTAAACGGTATACCGTAAAAAAACCGTATAAATGGTATACCGTGAAAACTGTATCAACGAGGAAATTGTAATGATTATAATAAATATATATATATATATAAATATTTCTAAAAGTTTTCTTACTAACATGATATGCTTGCAGATTGGACAATTTACAGTGAACTTTTTATATTCCTACTGTGTAAACAGCACACATTTATTTATGTTCTGTTAGTTATTATTTTTTGAAGTATCGTCAGTCTGGATGACTTGAAATAGTTTAATATTTTATTAATCATAAAAATATAATATTTTACCAAGATTAAGTAATAAGTGAACCGTTCTTGGATTAAAGTATTTACTGCATTCATCTTTTTTTGCAGTCAAATATCTAAATTAATTTTGAATTTTTATCTTAAGTAATTTAGTGCAATATTAAGTAAATTTAAAATAAGTTATTGACAAATTTTTGCTATAACACATTCAATTAGCATAAAATAGTAATTTGGACAAGTAGGTATAACATCAAAACGATTATAGTACCTATCATTTAGGTAAGTTACTTTGCTTCAAATTGATTACTTTTAAAGTTTTAACCTATACTGTAGCAGTATAAAGATAAAAAATACCTATTCATGTAATTGTGTTGTTTTATAGGTAACCTACTGATAATTTTTCAAAATATTGAAGCACAGTACAATAATTTACATAAATTAACTAATTTGAAGTAAACAAAAATAATTATAAGTGCAAGTTTTAGTGCTTGCTGTTTTCTAGTATCAATGACAATAATATAGATTATAATATTATATACTGTATACCTAATGTAAAAACATAAAGTATAATATACTGTGAAACAATATTAAAGTAAAAAATATTGATACTAATTAGATTTTATTTATTATTTCGGTATACCGTACCATATCGTTGTTTAGGTATGCTGAAACAGTACGGTTTTTCGGTATACCGTTTCAAACCGGTATTAAAATCAATACCGTAATACCGAAAATTATTTTCAATACCGTCAGCCCTAGTTCGGCCGTTCAAGATGAATACGTTAACCGAAATAATTAGTGAACGTGGTACACTTTTTATTTGTTTAAATAATTTTAAGTTTTATAAACAAATAATTTTAAAGTCTGGTGAAGATTATTTGATTATTATATAAAATTAAGTATATTATGTATAAATAATAAATCTGTACATAAATTATGTAGGTATGTATAAATTTTAGGTAAAATAATGTACCAGTGGAATTTACATTTTTTTCCAGTTATAATAAATGTACCAGTGGAATTTACATTTTTTTCCAGTTATAATAAATGTACCGGTGGAATTTACATTTTTTTTTCAGGTAAAATAAATTTACCGGTGGAATTTACGTGGAAAAAGGTCACAATCGGTGGAATTTACAATCGCCCAATTTAAAACTAAAAACAATTCAACATTTATTTTATTGACGAAATTTTTTTTAGAATCGCTTTATTTAAAAATAAAAAAGTTAACATATTATAAAAATATAAATTGTAACAATATGAAATATCGAAGTACGATGTCGTTGTACATCACTACATCTAATGAATTTTATTTAAAACTTTTTTTTAGATTCTGAACGGATTTTTTTTTTTTTTGTGTCTGACGACACCTTTTTTGGCAGTAAAAATGCTTCGATTTGCTTAAACAGCAACTTTTCTGAAAGGAAAGTGAATGCAGATGGTATTTTGGCTAGTCAAAATTCCAACTTTTCAATACTTTTTAAAAAAATTGAAAAAAACGATAAAATAATTACGAAAAAACGGGAAATTTTACGCAAAATAACGTTTTTACAAATTACATTTTTTTTAAATGCTCTAACTCAAAAACCAAAAGTCGCAACCACTTGAAATATTCACCAAATTTTTATATTGGCGTTCTCTATACATGGTTAAGTTTTCAAAGTATTTTGACATATTTTGACTTATTTATAGACAGTTTAAATTTTTGATTTTTGTACAATTTTTGTTTTTAAACATATATAAAATTTAATTGGTTGACCAAAACTTTTGAAAATTTAATACAAGGTTTATAATAAGTTAGACTTATCGTAACTAAAAAATATCGGTGATCGGTTAACTCAAATTTTTTTTATAAGCCCTTAATGCTCAAATTTGTATAAAATGTGTAAAAATCACGATAATTTGCAAGTTATTTTGTAGATAATATTTTTTCTGTTCATACATAAGGTTCAAAATTTTAACACTAGGTTATCTATAAGCTACTCTTCAAAAATCTTTAAAAAAATTTATACCGGCCTTAGAGGAAAAACTTTTATGACTGTTTGAAATTTAAATATTTACGAAATTGCATAAAATAGCGATTTATTCTCAAACGATTTGAAATATTTGTTGTAATTCAAAAAGTATAAGTCGCAGATTTTTGAAATTTCTACAAACTGTTAAGATTGGTATTTCCTTTACGTTATATTTTTTCAAAATATTATATTGATTTTTAAGCCACTTATAGGCATTTAAATATTCGATTTTTTTAAATTTTATTTTTATAATCTGTGATAAAAAAAATTTGGCTCGTACAAAAAAACTTGAAAATTAAATAGAAGATTTCACAGAAGTAGTTCTTATAATCATTCAAAAATTATTAAAATCCATAGCACAATTTTTTTTTATAAGCGTTCGAACAGCGAATATTGACATAAAATTACATGTAAAATATAATATACTGTATAATATTCTAGACTGACAAAGATATCGGTTTTTTTTAAAATGCTCTAACTCAAAAACGAAAAACCGCAACAACTTGAAATTTTCACCAAATCTTTATATTGACGTTTTTTTAACATGGTTAAGTTTTCAAAGTATTTTGACATATTTAGACTTATTTATAGACAATTTAAATTTTCGATTTATATAAAATTTTTTTTTTAAACATCTATATAATTTAATTGGCAGACCGAAAACTCTTGAACATTTAATACAAGGTTTATAATAAGTAAAACTTATCGTAACTAAAAAATTTTGGAGATCGTTTCACTCAAATTGTCGCTGTATGCAACTGCCAACCCATCCTAATTGAAAATATATTTATCGTATCAAAATAAAATATACTTTTTACAATATTTATAAATAACAATGTATTATATCCTAGACAAACATATTAACTCCATTCAGAATCGTTATTCGTATACAATGATATCTATCATTGCATTCAAATTTAACAAATCCATTGTAATAATGACCTATCCTATAAACGAGGTGCACTCCACCCCCAACTGTACAGCAGAGTGAGGCCCATCCAGTTCTTTTTTTTTTAAAATTATTATCGATCATAGTTTATAAATTATTTTGTTCGTATTTCAGTTCGAAATTTGGTTTTATTATATACACACTATTATATATGAGATGTAACATAATATTGGTATATTTATTATTAATTTAATAACGTACAGCAAGCAACCCATGGAATTCGATTTTTATGAAACGGTATGATGGATCTAGTTATTAAGGAATTGATTCTGTTTTTTTATTATACTGCGATAAGAAGAAGTTAATCAACTCAAATGTTATCATAAAAAAACCAATACTCGATGGTCTCTTCAAAAAGTAATGGCCATTATCTGTTTCAATACTAAATCGAAAAACGAAAACAACTTAATTATAAAAAACAATTTCGGTCAAAAACATAATAAAAATATCAGCCTGCCTGTGTTTTTATGAAATAAAATATCATATGAAATATTAGATACATTTAATCGCGCAGATAATTAAATAAAGCATGTATTACAAATTAGAACTATATACATTATATATAATAGTTAATAATTAATATTGAGTACAAATGAAAAATCATACTCGATTGTGATTTGTTTGTTCACATTTATTCTCAAATATTACCTTACACTCAATATTGTAAAGTATTTGAGTAAAAGTATTCAAATACTTTTTTAAGTATTGAATAACTTTTTAAATACTTTTTTTTTCTATTAAATACTTATTTGTATTGAATACTTTTTTTTTCGAATATTTAATTTTAATTTTAAATATTTGGTTAGAAAATATTGCCAACTATAATAAAAGCCCGAAGGTTTGTGTAAACTAGATTTCTAAAAATATATATATTCTATAACAATATTTCCTTTTATATTATTATATAGGTATCTATTAATATCAGATACAATACTTGCCCATAGGCGGAGATTGGGGGAGGGGGCTCAGGGGGGGGGGCCTGGTCCCCTAAAAGATCAAAATTATTAAATTATCGTAGTATAAAATATTAAAATAGGTATTTATTTTGCAACAATTGACATTAAAGCCCACCCTAAAATTCAATCAAATCTCCACCTATGTACCTGCCTTAATGGTTATACGGGATTACGAGAATAATATAGATTTAAAGTGCCTCATTACATGTAGCCACTCGGCAGCGTTTCTTAGCAGCGCGTCAATAGCATTGAATATTTTTTTAGAAGTGCGTCAGTGGCGCTGCTCATGTTTTTGGAAGCGCATTAATGGTGCTACGAATGTGTATCGATAAACAATTTGTGAACACGAAAACATAGCACATCAGTCTCAAAATGTACGTGGAAACTGAACTATTTCTGGCGACGCTATTAATTAAAAAAGAAACATAAAAATGTGCATTACGTTTTTGCGTTTTAGATTCTGAACGGAGTGAAGAATGTATTGATTTTACAATGATGTGTGTTTTTTTTTTTTGTGTCTGTCGACACGTTTTGGGGCAGTAAAAATGCTTCGATTGCCTTATGTAGCAACTTTTCTGAAAGGAAAGTGAATCTATTTGGTACTTTGGGGGGTCAAAAGTAAAAAATTTCCAATATTTTTTAAATGCGACGGGAAAAACCATAAAAAAATTTGGGAAAAACGGGAGTTTTTACGCAAAACCAGTTTTTGACATAATCAAATTTTTTATTTTGCTATAACTCAAAAACTAATCGATGTAAATACTTGAAATTTTCACCAAATGTTTAGATTAGCGTTCTCTATACACCATTAAATTTTTAAAGTATTTTGACTTTTATGAAGCTATTTATAGACAATTGAAATTTTCAATATTTTTAAGTATTTTTTTTTTAAATAACGATAAAATTTTTTTGGCTGCCCAGAAAATTTTGAAAATTTAATACAAGGTTTCTTATAAGTTGTTCCTTAACTGATAAATAAAAATCTAAAATCGTAAGTCACAATTTTTTTTTATAAGTGCTCAAAGTTCCAATTTATACGAAATATGTAAAAATCACGATAATTTGCAAGTTATTTTGTGGATAAAAATTCATAAAATTTTTTCTGTTCATACTTAAGGTTCAAAATTTTAACACGAGGTTATGTATAAGCTACTCTTCAAAAATCTTTAAAAAAATTTCTACCGGAATTAGAGGAAAAAATTTTATGACTGTTTGAAATTTAAATATTTACGAAATTGCATAAAATAGCGATTTATTCTCAGACGATTTTAAATATTTGTTATAATTCAAAAAGTATAAGTCGCAGATTTTTTAAATTTCTACCAGCTGTTAATATTGGTATTTCTTTTATGCAATATTTTTTTCAAAATATTATATTGATATTTAAGCCACTTATAGTCATTTAAAATATTCAATTTTTTTACATTTTATTTTTATAATCGGTGATAAAAAAAATTTGGCTTCTACAAAATACTTGAAAATTTAATCGAAGATTCCACAGAAGTAGTTCTTAATTTTTTTTTATAAGCGTTTGAACAGCGAATATTGACAAAAAATTACATGTAAAATATAATATACTGTATAATATTCTAGACTGACAAAGATATCGGTTTTTTTTAAAATGCTCTAACTCAAAAACGAAAAACCGCAACAACTTGAAATTTTCACCAAATCTTTATATTGACGTTTTTTTAACATGGTTAAGTTTTCAAAGTATTTTGACATATTTAGACTTATTTATAGACAATTTAAATTTTCGATTTATATAAAATTTTTTTTTTAAACATCTATATAATTTAATTGGCAGACCGAAAACTCTTGAACATTTAATACAAGGTTTATAATAAGTAAAACTTATCGTAACTAAAAAATTTTGGAGATCGTTTCACTCAAATTGTCGCTGTATGCAACTGCCAACCCATCCTAATTGAAAAATATATTTATCGTATCAAAATAAAATATACTTTTTACAATATTTATAAATAACAATGTATTATATCCTAGACAAACATATTAACTCCATTCAGATTTTGACATATTTTGACTTATTTATAGACAGTTTAAATTTTTGATTTTTGTACAATTTTTGTTTTTAAACATATATAAAATTTAATTGGTTGACCAAAACTTTTGAAAATTTAATACAAGGTTTATAATAAGTTAGACTTATCGTAACTAAAAAATATCGGTGATCGGTTAACTCAAATTTTTTTTATAAGCCCTTAATGCTCAAATTTGTATAAAATGTGTAAAAATCACGATAATTTGCAAGTTATTTTGTAGATAATATTTTTTCTGTTCATACATAAGGTTCAAAATTTTAACACTAGGTTATCTATAAGCTACTCTTCAAAAATCTTTAAAAAAATTTATACCGGCCTTAGAGGAAAAACTTTTATGACTGTTTGAAATTTAAATATTTACGAAATTGCATAAAATAGCGATTTATTCTCAAACGATTTGAAATATTTGTTGTAATTCAAAAAGTATAAGTCGCAGATTTTTGAAATTTCTACAAACTGTTAAGATTGGTATTTCCTTTACGTTATATTTTTTCAAAATATTATATTGATTTTTAAGCCACTTATAGGCATTTAAATATTCGATTTTTTTAAATTTTATTTTTATAATCTGTGATAAAAAAAATTTGGCTCGTACAAAAAACTTGAAAATTAAATAGAAGATTTCACAGAAGTAGTTCTTATAATCATTCAAAAATTATTAAAATCCATAGGCACAATTTTTTTTTATAAGCGTTCGAACAGCGAATATTGACATAAAATTACATGTAAAATATAATATAATGTAGAATGTTCTAGACTGACAAATTATATCGGTTTTTTTAAAATGCCCTAACTCAAAAACGAAAAACCGCAGCAATTTGAAATTATCATTAAATCTTTATATTGACGTTTTCTATACATGGTTAAAATTTCAAAGTATTTTGACATATTTTGACTTATTTATAGACAATTTAAATTTTCGGTTTTTCTAAATTTTTCGTTTAAAAATAAAATATACTTATATAATATTTATAAATAACATTGTATTATATTCTAGACTAACATATGAACTCCGTTCAGAATCGTTATTCGTATACAATGATATCTATCATTGCATTCAAATTTAACAAATCCATTATAATAATGACCTATCCTATAAGCGAGGTGCACTCCACCCCTAACTGTACAGCAGAGCGAGGCCCATCCGGTTTTTTATTATTGTAGTCATCATGCTTTAGGTCCCAAATAGCGGATCAGTTTTCTATTCCACTAATGAAATCTTCAATATCAATGTTTGAACAATCAAATGCCATTATTTTAAAATATCAGAGCTATTGACAGCACTCGAAAAGATTAATAAAGACTGATATTAAAATGATAATAATTGAACTCGTTACACGGATTAATCGCGTCACCAACGCGCTGCCGACGAGTTACAAAAATAGTCGAGCGATTGCAGTCGTGTGTGAAACCCCCAATCTAAAAACACGTTCTATTACGAGAAGCGCGACGTTTAGACGCGGCGTTGTGCGGCGATGTTTACCATTGATGTCGACCGAAGCGCTTCAGATCAGTGGCTGTGGTCGTGTGTGAAACCATCCGTATGCGTTCGTATTTTTCCATTAGGTTAAGAAGCGCTGCCGAGTGGCTTCGAGGGGCCCAAAGACGTGTGTAGTTGTGTTTGTGTAAAATACCTATTGGCTACTACAATGTTCCTGTTTGCCTGTCCGTTGAAAGTGTAGTTTTAAGTCTTAACAGTGTTGAGATCCAATCACGTAATTTCGTATTGAATTAATAAAAAATACTGTTAACTTACTAGGTGTCTATATTACATTAATTAGAAACCTATTTTAAAAAAAACAAAAGTATTTGATAAGTATTTCAAATACTTTTTTAAAGTGTTTGAGTGGTACTTGAAATACTATAAAATTAAAGTATTCGAGTAGTATCTTAAAGACTTGAAAAAATTGTATTTGAGTATTTACTCAAATACATTTTAAAAGTATTCTTTACAGCACTGCTTACACCTTGATGGTTACTTTGAATTCGTTGGTGTGTGAATACCTAACATATTTTAAGTGTGTTGTATTCAAAATAAACAACTAAATAAAGTTAGCAAATTTCTATGTATACTGAAATGTGCTGAAATAGTATTTTTCATTTAAAAGCCATATTAAAGAAAAAAGAAATAAAGAAAAATAAAAGAAAAACGTTTACACCTTTTCCATATACGTTAAAAAAATGTAATTCAAAATATATATCTTGAAAGCACTTCGAATTTATGTTTATTGTACGGTTACCTTTGGTAGGATTAATTAATTAGCGACTTGGGACCACATTGTTATAATATTTTACTTGAAAAATGTAGATATTTATGGTGAGATTTATTAAAATGATTATTTCGGTTTACCAGATATTAAAATGCACTGTTCTCGGCGATATTCTTTCAACGACGAGAATACTTTGGCTGAAGTCGCAAATCTAGAAAATAAATATTTATAAATATTTAAATTATGACATTATTTCATTAGACAGTATTAGTACGTTAGTATGTACATTTGCACTGTTTAACAAGCTTATACATAGGTATGGTTATTGTGTATTGGAGCGAAATTTCATTTAATGATCTTGGCTATCATTTACAGCACATATTTTTAGATATTATTATATACGTATCAATTATTTTTTTAATAAATGTTTAGAACTCACATGTGCGGATTTTCTTCGGCGTGTCTCTTGTTATTGTACTTGCACATCAATTTGTCATCGTATACTGATAGTGGTTTGTAAGGGTTAACACTTATGAGCATTTCTCCTATGTAAGTCTGCGAAAGTGAAATTGTGTGATATTTGTGTGAAATTGTGTGAAAATGGTGTGATATTTGTTAAATTATTTATGGGATGAGTAATGTGTTCGTTTTAAAAAAAGGTTTAATATATTTTTATTTAATTTAATTTTTTCATTAACTCGTAACGTCACGAACAGAAAATGTCGTTATTGAATGAGTTCAGTAAATGTTTGTACATAATAAAAGGTTAAGCTTGTGTGAAAAATTTTAACTACGCATGGTCGTTTTATGAAGAATGAATAATCACGAATAAACTTAATAATCTCACGTAGATGATGTTTTTTTGCAGCCGCTTCTTTAGATTCTCAATCAGTTTCTCCTCGTCGCAATCGTCTAGTAATACCATATTTGCTATACCGGTTGTCTCTTCGAACATTGCCATAACTTATAATTGTCAAAAAACCGATTATTAGAAATTTGTTATCAATATTTTTAAAAGAATTTGTTCGATAATTTGTGCGCGCTAGAGCTACTTTTTGCTTTGTTTTCCGTTGCTTAACTACTCGTCTGGAAAG
Organism: Sipha maydis; assembly: GCA_034509805.1. Lineage (NCBI taxonomy): Eukaryota > Metazoa > Arthropoda > Insecta > Hemiptera > Aphididae > Sipha > Sipha maydis. The sequence goes on from JASXSY010002747.1 coordinate 71,293, forward strand.
AAATCCATAATTATTCAGTGTTTTATAGCGAGCCAATTACATTGTTGTCAAGAACATAAAGCGGAGATTATTTATATGTCATTAATTAATCACTATTGTTGTCTGATAAGAAGGATTTTATTTTTTCATATAATTTATCTCGTATAGTTCTACGGTGACGTTTTGTTTTAGAATTTTATCGTTTATAAAATGTGAGTATTCGTTCAAACATTTATATTACCCATTTATTACGTGTAATTAAAAAAAAAATTCCATATATATGATGATAATCGGTTTGTTGAATTTTGTTTTGACGAATTGCTCTACTTGTGTTTCGAAATTTTAAACAATAATTATTCTGATTTAAATTCAGTTGGACGCACCTGTCATTATAGTAAATTTAAAACCATTTTTTTTTTTAGTTTATTGTTATACTGTATAATATCGCAATATTAACCCGCTTAACCCGTACTGAAATTTTTTCCATATAGTTATTTAGTTATTTATAACGCTTATTTTTGATTGTTTTAAGCTTTTTATTGTTCAACAAAAACTGTCCTTTGTATTTCGTTCTACAACGAATTAAAAACCTTGGAAAAATATTTAAATTTTTGTTGAGTACACCAACAACATGAAGAGGCAATATCTAAGTTTTTTTAGTTTTATTAGATGTCTCTTATTTTACATAAATAAATCATTTTTTTTAACGCACTGAGTGTTTCGAAAAATATGATTGAACTCTTAAAAAACAATATACAGTCGAATCCGCTTTATTGGGACACATCTGTGGCGTGTTATTTTGTCCCAATAAAGCGGTTGTCCCAATAATTCGAAATACAAAAACAAACATATCAATTTGTCGAAAAACTGATTTTTTATATATTTTTATTATTACAAATTACATACAATTATAGATATTATTTAATAATACAAAGAGAAAAACATGATATTATAACCTAATTATTTATAAAAATACATACAAGGTACATAATACACATTGTATGTATTTTTATAAATAATTTGGTTATAATATCATGTTTTCTCTTTGTATTATTAAATAATATCTATAATTGTATGTAATTTGTAATAATAAAAATATATAAAAAATCAGTTTTTCGACAAATTGATATGTTTGTTTTTGTATTTCGAATTATTGGGACAACAAATAGGTACATAATACTCATATTTTTTTATTTTGTATTTTATCTTATTTAATAAAATTAAGAATATTACATCGTTTCTTACGTATTATTAATGATCGATGAATGTAGTCCGAACAAGCATCCAAAGCTAATTATTCGATTTAATTTATAATTAATTAGAATTGTATTAATCAAACAAATTTGCTGTTCAAATTTTGTCGAGAATTTTTAATTTTTGTGCAAGCATTAAATCTTTACGTACTTGAGACATCGTTTCTACACGCAATAAACGCGACTTATGCACCAATTAAAATGTAACATTCATCACATATGAACATACGATAAGATACAATTTAATCTAATAATTGATTACGCGAGCCGGTTGTGATTGTTGAACTATTGATATTTTAATATACTCGATAAAAATGCCCCAATTATTCAGATTTGTGGGCCAGATAAGCGGTGAAGTTTACCCTACAAGTATACATTTGTTTTCGTGAGTAAAGAATTGTCCCTGTTAAGCGGTTGTCCATATTAACCGGTATCCCTATTAAGAGAATTCGACTGAATACCAATTACCAGTATTGTGTACTATTATTATTGTATATTTGTATATAAAAAATTAATACTATATTGGATAAAGATTATGTTTAAAATTCGTAAAGCTTAAAAATGCTTGATATGTCCGATTGAGGAACTCATGATTGTTATATTTAACTCGTTATGTCACTACATTTTATTTTATTTTAATTACTAGAAAACTAAATGCAGTAGCATCAATAAGTCTCCGACGAAAATTATTAATTTGTTTTATATATATTTTTCTTCATATGTAGTTTTTATAATATTAATAAAAAAAAGTAAACACTTTGCATTTCATATGAAACATATATGCAACTATTTTTTCCAAATATTCCGTTCATCATTCACAGTAAATAATATTACTAGTGTTTTTAACTAGGTACAAGAAATATTCGGCTTGTTGAATTATATACTTCGTTCTTGCAACGTAACAAAAATAATATCCGTTCAGAATAACTTTTTTTTCTATTTTTATAAACGATTTTTTATCGACTTAATATGTATTAACAGTTAATTAATAATTATCACTAAATATTTGAATAGTAAAATGTAAATTATTTCTAAATACTATTTAGTCATGCTATAAGTATTAAACCTGCACTGCAATACATAGCTAAATAACATATTGTGGTACTGGGGGGGTGGGGGGAGTTCGTAAGTGACCTATAATATTATTATTAAAATTGAATATTGGTTTTTTATTATAAATAATAACCATGTGATAGTTGTCAGAAAATTATGCAGACTGTACAATGTGGTACGTATATACAAACTATTTTAGATTATTTTATTGGTCATCCAATATTTTATTATTATTAAATTTTCAAAACGAATAATATGAAGATAATTCGAATGACTGAAAAAAAGGGTTTTACGATAATAGTATAATAATTTATTCTATAATACAGTAGTATCGTCAAATTGTACATTCATAATTATTTAAAACATTAATTGTATTAATTATTTTACGATGCATACAATAAAATCCATAGAATTATATTCAGATAAAATTTAACATAACAATAAGGTATATCAGTTATATGAACAAAAGGACGGTTTGTAAACTATTCGAGTACATTTCAAAAATCCATTAAAGTACGTTTAATAATTGATTTATAATACTTCGGATCACAATATTTGTCAGCAAATGAAACGTCTATGGTATTAATTAAAGGTTCGATGTCAAGGATTTCTCAAGAGAATTTACCAATATATTATATTTATACAAAATGTATACACATAACATAATACATATTGTTTGAATGTATGTGTGTATGTAAATTATTGATTTGTATTCTTACGGGACTCTACCGACGTATATACGAAATTAGTTATATTACATCGATAACCTACTCATGATTATTTCTGTGCGCTGCAGTTATTTCACATTTATTAGTTCATAAGTTCAAATAATAGGCGAATAATAATTGACAATCTGCTTTTAACTACTTGTCAAATTAAAACAAATTATTACATTTTATCAAATTAGTATACCTTTAAGTTGATTCTCGTATTGGATGATATGTTAAGTCTTTAATATTATGTTTCTATTTATTTGGCTGTTAGGTACGGAAATCACGGAACAAACGAACTACTATTTAATTAATATAATGTTTTTCGTCTAGCTCTCTTTGAGTCGAGCATTTTTCATGATATATATATATATATATATATATATATATATATATATATATATATATATATATAATTATGGCAAAGTATATAGATTTAAATGTTACTCGTCAAATATCAATCCGTACACAATATGAAGTATGTAATACTATTACATTTGATACAGTGAATCATTGGAAATATAATGAGGCTTATAGTGTTATTGTGTTATGTAATTTTAATAAAAATGTTCTATTTCAAACATAGTTTTAAATATTTATTTCTAATATATTCTCAAATAATATTTCACCAAAACGAAATAAGAACTGTTAACCATAAAATGTTATGTTGTGCTGTTAACATTAAAATGTATAAATATTTAAATATTAAGTTGTATTAAATTAGTATTTATTCTTGGTCGAATTATATGTGTTATTTATTTTGTTGTATTACGGTATCTAATAGTGACGTGCAGACATATCACAAATGGGAACTGGGTCCCACTTAATGGACGGTATATTTTTGTAAATAAAATTATCAAAGTTAACACTGACGAATATACTTAAAATAAAGCATGTATACTATTGTATGATTACTGGTTTATAATTAACATATAATGTAATTTGTATGGTATTCAATAATATCATGTACATTATTTGAAAGGGTGGGTGGTTGGATATTTATTTTTTCCCACATGAAGAGAGGGCATACCTCTGATATTCAATAAAATTATTGAAAATTATACACGCAAAAGAATTAATTACTTTTACAATATATTTGTATTTGATGAATGCAGAGCGTACTAATATTACTATTATGAAGATTCAAATGAAAAGCAATTCTGAAGTATTCAATGAATAATACTGGCACATTTTTTTTCAAGATTTAAATGGATTTACTTGATAAATATTTTACAAAGTGTTTATATTTATTTTAAAGAAATAATTATTAGATTATAATATATTGTTTATAAGATATGAATACATGTACTCGTATGTAGTTTGATTCTGGTCACTAAATAGTGTTGTCTTATATTTTAAGTTGTGTATAGAATATGTTATCTACAGTTTTAAATTAAAGAAAGATAATATTATCAAACCATATCACATGAATGTTTTCAACCCCATCATTTATTATTTCTGAATGTTTTACATTTTTCTATCAACCAATACAATTTGTTTATAAGAATGTTCACCACATGAACGAAATCAATATGATTGTAATGAATACGTGCAAAGTTTATTCGAAATGTCAGTGGATTTAAATGTATTCTAAGTAATTAATAAACGGCGAATTTGTTGGTATTAGTCTGATATAATAACATCATATGAAATCAATTAATGGTAAAGTATTAATCACCATCCGTATACTCGTATTAAATGACATGTAGTGGCCATTATAGTGGAGTACTTATATTTAAATGCCTATGTATATACTATGTTGTTTACGATTTTCAAGTTAATGTCTTTATGGTTGATTTACCGAAATAAGCAAAACTTCGATTGTATACTAAAATATGAATTACTTATTAATTGTTTTACGCATTCAAATACATAATTTTTCACGTATGAATAATTAATAAATAAAAACTTTATACAGAGTAGTAGTAAAATTAAAAATAATAACTTTTTTACTTGTAAAACGTTTAGAAATGCCTCATGATATTATTCTGTTCAGGATTCAAAAGTAACAGTACCTACCAAGTGCAACGTATGAAGGATATAATTTGACAAAAAATTTTTTCCATCGACTGTCGAAAATCGTTTGCAGCGAATGAAGAAAATGCATTATTTTCATGTAATTACAATAGCTAGATTTTGATATTGTATATAGTGTAAGACTAACCACACTTCTCCCTCCGATCCACTCCTGAAGTCATGTGATTGATGAAAATAAGCCGATGGTAATTAAGTTAATCATAATTATTATGCTTTCAGGCTAGAAGTGCATCGACAAACGCCCATTTTCCAAGGATCTTAGAGGCAATTCGATCAGGTTCAAATATAACCAAATGTATATGTTTTAATGCCTGGTATAAGCCTCTTACTTGGGAAACTATATTACATGGGATAGGTGACAGGATTATCACAATATTATGATGGGTATCACATTTTATAGTAGTATATGAAAGCATTATTTTAAAAAAATATATTTTTTTTTATAAGCGTTTAAACATCAAATATTGACATAAAATTACATGTAAAATATAATATTATGTATAATATTCTAGACTGACAAACTATGTCGCTGTATGCAACTGCCAACCCATCCTAATTGAAAAATATATTTATCGTTTCAAAATAAAATATACTTTTTACAATGTTTATAAATAACAATGTATTATATCCTAGACAAACATATTAACTCCGTTCAGAATCGTTATTCGTATACAATGATATCTATCATTGCATTCAAATTTAACAAATCCATTGTAATAATGACCTATCCTATAAACGAGGTGCACTCCACCCCCACTGTACAGCAGAGCGAGGCCCATCCGGTTCTTTTTTAATTTATATGTATAATAAACTGGAACTGGTGAAGTAATACACTTAACAATTTTTTATTATAATCTGTTATACCAAAAATCAATTATGAATTTATACATATTTATATTAAAAAACACGCTCAGCAAGTATCGACAAATAAATATATTTTAATACAAAACAATGCAATGTATGGACTATCATCTAATTAGTGTACCGATAGTAGACAATAAGGAATTGATGTATTAATACGCATTTTATTAGTGTCGCTAACAATAAAAAGCATGAAACAAATAAAACAAAATATAATATGATTTAAACAACAAAAAACTTCTTTAATCAGGAAAATCGATTACTACTCAAGAAAAGTCGTTTGAAAAGCAGAATACTTTTACTGTCGATGTAGTAATACAATTCAAAGATACAATAAGGAAACCAGAGAAATGTCCTGCCAAAGGTCATATCCTTTCAGAAAAACTTCAGTTGTAATACATATTGGACATACAATCGAATTGAAATCTTCAATTACCCGGAATTCATCGTCGACACGATAAGAAAGTTAAGAGTATTGTTCATTCAACAAAACTAAAAATTTAAATGATTTTAAGAAAAATAAAAAAACTACCGTGAAATCTTTAATTAAATCGAACTTACCTATTGATAACCAAGGAAGTGAATTTTTGTATAGACAGTAGCAATATTTGTTTATTCGATTTAATAACGCTTAGAATATAACAAATGTCACAGAAAAAAATTTAAAAGACCATTAGAAAAGGTTTCTACTTATTCTGACGGCACAGTAAAGCAATCTGAAAAGCTTTTACATATAACCAAGAGCCTTAGGAAATACTCGTCTAAATTATAGTCAGATTTGGTTAAGGAATATGAAGCCAATAGCTTTATATAAAGACTACATATAAACTAAGTGCTCTAAATATTGTTATTGATTAAAAATACTATAAATTGCTCACTGGTCATAATTTAGTTAAGTAGGTAAATTTTTTTCGAGTTCATACATTTAACCACATTTTAATACCCTCGTTTACCATTAGCATGTCCATTTAAATTCTTTATACATTTTGGTCCTAAATAAAAGTTTTAATATTATTTATTTTGTTCACATTTTTTTAATATTTTTTAAAATCTAAAAATATTTTTTTTTAATTTTATTCAATCATATAAAAGAATTATATAAATAATAACTATAATGTTTTCATAATTATAAAAAATAATAAAATTAAAATACAATTAAGATTAAGTGATAATGATGAGTTAATAGTTTTAAACATCAATCATTTATTTTTGAATTATTTTAATTTGTCTGCATTTTTAAATATTGATTCTTCTTTGAATTCTCATTAATCCATTTACAATGTTTAATTATTTTTGTACTTAATATAAGCTTAAGTATTTGAAATAAGTCAGACAGGAATGATTCAGATAGTTTATTTTACTTTATATATACAAAATCACGTTAAACTTTCTTTAACTTTATAGGATGCTGTAGATATAAATTTTATTAAATTAAATTTTTTCATTTAATTGGAGGGAACTTTTTTTTTAAATACAACTAGATACATTTTTGTAATTTAAATTAATAATATTGTTGGTGATTTTAGTCTTTTTGAATGGCTATATTATAATATATTCATATGCCTATATATTATACCTGAACCATAATAGTTTATTTTAATAATTTACCTTAAAATAGGCACTCGAATTATTCATGTCAACTTCCTACATGATGAATATTAAATGTACAACCCCTTTGTTTCTATGTGTAAGCATACCTCGTATATTTTTATTATTTTCTTACGAGTTATTTTTTCGTACTTTTTATAATCATTAATTTTAACGTTAAATAGGTATATTTCTTAGAAAAATATATACTTTTTAGTCAAGTTTCAGAAAGTAAATTTTTTCATAATTTTAATTAAGACTTAAGCATAAAATATATTTTAAAAATTTTAATATGAAGTACAAAATATATTTCATTATAATTAATTAGTTGTTTTATTGAGAAAATACTTATTAATATGAGAAATATAAGTATATGAAAAATAAACACAATTATGGATAGGTGTGTTACGTATGCATAACTATTTAATTTTACTTTTTAAATAAGTTCGGGTAGGTCGAGAGTAAATAACCAGATATGTATTTTATATTTTGAGAAGTAAATATTTTGCTTCATCCCAAAACTTCACGTTGGAGCACACATATTTTGAGCAATAAAAAAAATATTTTAATACTCGAATGAAGCAAGACATTTTAGATTTTTAAGTTATTCTGCATTAATAGAATACCCTCGAATTTAATTGAATAGTCAATAAATCTGTTTCGATAAGGTGACATGTCCCACTTTTTCAAATTATGGTTTTATGGAATTTTTTAATATACTTATCATTGCGCATCATTAGGTGCAAAAATGGGGTCATGTCTTATGTTTATAGAGATCAACGAAATGTTTGATGTTAAAAAGAATTTGGCGACATTGCAGCTGAAACTTGGAGAGATAAAGTTTTTTCGTGTCCTGTAATATTTAATTTTAAAGACATGACTCCTTTTCGAAATTAGCTTTTAAATTACTATCTTTACACTACCTACTAAAAAATATAGTTAGACGGATACTAGATTTATCTATGTTACTTCTGTATAAATTTGATTTTTCTAGTCCCTACGATAAATATACTTCTTATTATTTACCATAATTAGACTACTATCGAGACCATATTTTAATCGAAATTGTTGAGAATGACCCAACTATTTTCTATTTAAGAAATGTTATAGTGCCTGTGTCACTGTCGACTTAAGCGATTTTTACGTCAACGTCCACTATTATTTTCAAGCTAAGCGTATTTCAGCGAGGAAACGTCCAGTTTTGAGACCGTATCATAATACGTGTGTGAGCAATCTATAGCACATATATCAATGATATTATTCATCATATGACCTTGATTTTGTCTCTCAAATTATCTCGTTTAAAACCTTTAAATGACCTTTACATTTTTAGAATAATGATATATATTTGTTTTAAATTTTTTGTAGAATTCATTATTTTTATTTATCAATATTAAATTATTCACTCATAAAACTATAGTAGATTTTTTCCTGTGTAGTTTTATTTGTGTACCATAAGATATTATTTATACAGACTTACAAAAAAAATTATTTAATCATCGAGGTAATACAAGGTTCTACGATCAGTGGTATAGCTAGAATAATATTATTTTTTTTTGAGGGGGGAGGAGTTAGTTTTATAGAAAATTATAGAGAACTGGGTTCTCGGGGCAGCCACTTTAAGTTTCTCTCACGGATAATTCTCTTGATTCTGCAAACTATTTACAGGGGTAGCGTCTCGTTAACAGCGTATTCTTGTAATACCTTGTACATTTCTTCAGCCAAATACCGACAGGACACCTCGTCAACCTGAAAACAGCAAACGAACATACACACAGATATATTGCAAGCAATTTTTTTTTTCTTTTTCTTAATCATGACGATAAGAATGACGTAAAGAATAAAAAATACATTGAAGACGGGTTTTCCAAACCATTTCAAATCTCGGTCTGATTATCGTAGATCGCACAAGCAATCCAAGCAATGTGCGTCGCTCGACTTAACTAACGCGATGACGGTTTTTTTTACGGTGCGAGACATTTTGAATCGGTCCAACATAAACAGCCGGCCTATAAATCTGCACGAAACAATGTGCGATCAGTTGTACGAGTCCGAAAAATAAATATCGAACATTGACCGCACGACGATCGTATTACCTGCACGTTTCCAACTTTTTTGCCCACGCTTTACGCTTGCGAAGCCGATGTCGTCAGATCGTTGGTCCGGGGCGAATTGTTCGAGCGTTATTGCACGACATTTTCATTTCGTCTCTAGATGCGTCGCACAAAACATCCAACCCCGGTTCCGCGGACGTCTCCGAGACCGTCTCGGAACACAAACCCGCGTACAGGTTGCTGCTGGTCGGGTCGCGGATGGTTTGCGAACATGGAAATGGATAAACGTTTAATGGTATTGTTATGTGCTCATCAGTGTCGGGCTGTCGGCCGTGTACCGTTTTCACGATGGAGTTGGTGATCAACCCCATGTAGGATCGATCGGCTCAGTACGCACGCACCAGGACGTCGAGAAGCATGTCGGCACACTTGGACAACGTGTGCTCCGTGACGGTCTTTAGCACCACAGAAGCTTTTTGGACGAACATCTGAAAACGAAAACAGAACGTACAATATAATGTGTAACGAAGTAACAGTATAATCACCTCGTACTTTTCGAAATCATCGAACATTCTAACAGTCGGACCAATCGGTTTCGACCGCGGAAACTTTCATCCCATTCGGAGCTTCGACAATTTTATCCGTCATTCTCGACTCTAACTGCGTATCACAGGCGGTTGACTTGTCATCCTTTTCCGTAATGATTTTTGAATCATCGGAATATTGGTCCACCACTATCAACTCCAATAGCCCGTTCAATGCGTGTTGCTGCTCATTCTGATAAATATTGTACACGAGTTTTCACAAAATTCATCAGTCATATTATCGCGCGTCAACAATAACGTTAGGTACACACAATATTATCTCGCGATATCAAATAATTTCGTTCCACGAGAAACGAAATGCTATTACCTATCTTGTCGTGACTTACCAAGCAAGTGATAGGGTTCTGCTGATCCATGGATTCTGAACCGACGGTGATTCGTTTGACAAAATACTCCATCGACTCGGTTGATTTGGTAAATCCAGGTGCTCTTCAAGAATCGTATTGTTAACAGAAAATTTCTTTGTAATTATAAACGTGTCATACAATGCGGGTTTACATTAATACAATAGTATATTTTCGCGTTTCAATAAATTTGAAATGATTACCTTGTAGCTAATTTCGACATTATCATTTACAGTGGTCAACTTATTACTTGATGAAATTGCATACGCGTTCTCCGAAAAATCCATATGGTCGACGACTGTTAGGGACTTCTTCGATATACTAACGTTCATTTCTTTGTCGTTATTCAACTCACATTTTGCGTTTTTATTCTATTGCAAACGTATAAGGCACACGTAAATACAGACTTTAGTGTCCAACAAATAATATTTATTTCTACTTTATTTCCAACTTAAAGATCTGAACTGATCGGAAACAATGATTCTCGATCTGCGATCTTTTCATTCTTGAAGTCATTGTGGTTGCTGACAGGGACGTAGCCAGAGGGGGGGTCCATGGGATCCGGACCCCCCCCCCGAAATGTCATCGACGAAATTTTTCTTAGAATCTGAGTGGAACGAAAATGCTAGTGTTTTTACAATGCTTTTTTTTGTACTGGTAAACCTAATAATTAATTATAATATGTTATGGACAAAACTACAAAATAATACGGTTAGCACACACATAAATATATATATAGGTACTAGTATACGTCCTAGATGGATTCGAGAGAGGGGCGAAGACTTCGAAAATCTAGATGACATCAATTTTGTTATTAAATACAGACTTAATAAGTCAAAAGTTCTGTCAATTCTAGAGAAAATAGAGGATGCAATCGAATTTGAAACTGATATGTTAAAAGATATTAATGTAATACATAGGTACCAGTACCAAAATTTTTTTTCTAAAAAAAGTACAAAGCAATCTTTTATACATAGGTACTAGAATTCTTCTGTAATAGTTGTCCACCTCTGGTTTTTGAGTTTCATATTAACCCCGTTTGTTTTTTTTTTAATTCAATCACACTGAAGTGTCGAGTAACAATCTCTATGAGCACACATTTTTCGGAGTGATCGAAACTATGATCCTGATTCCTCTTTAAAGTATCCATATTTAAAATAAATTAAAACAAATAAATATAACTCAAAAAACTGAAAATAAAAACAGTGAATTGATTCAAATTTCAAACATAACGATCGAGAATCGAATAATAATAATAATAATTATGCCACTGTTATCACATTATCGTAGGCCACAGTTGTTTGATAGCACCTCTAACGGTTAGTAGGGTTAATCAGGATTACCGTAATCGCAATTAGTGGAACCGTGATTAGCATGGTGAAATACAAGTTAGATTTAATCACGTTTAACTTATAATCATGATTACTGTAATCACGGTTAAAGCAAATTTGGTGAAATCGGCCCTAAGTCGTTTGATTCATTTTCTACAGGTTCACGCATAATTTGCTCGTATAATTCAATCTATAGAAAATATGCATTTAAAACAATACAAATTTAGATTATATTTTTTATGATATAAGGCGTGTGTTAAGTATTTCACTAACATCAGAGTAAATATCTTTATTCTGGGCCGATCGGCACGCTTCTTTATTTGTTTATTTACAAAATACTTTAAGACTACGAAAGATGCTTGCATTTATTTAAACATTTCTAAGAAAGGAAAAACGTGATTCAATTATAATGTATACGACTATAATTTCTATAAAATACCAATAAATGTATTTAAATACCTACAGATTCATTTAATCCTTTGACGATCGCATTTTACGAGCCGATTATATATCTCACTTCTAACTCGATTCTCTTGTAGGTAATTTTTAATGTCAGTGGTGTGTTCATTATTTTTGAAAAGTCACGTAATTGTTCATTTATTGTTTGTCTTCACATTACATTCAAATAATAATTTGTCATTCTTTTGATCAACTCATAGTCGATCGATTGGTGTCCGCAATCACTGTTTAGTGAATTCATCTGGGTGTACAATATTGCCTTCGTATTAATATTGAAATATAACTGTTGTACGATCTCATTGGCGTATTTTCAATAATTTCTTGGAGGGAAGGTTTAATTTTTCAAAATCATTCTTTGAAACAAAAAATAAAGAGAAAAATTTAATACTAATTTATTATTTTATAACTTGCACGCTTCAATAATCGCGTTTTGACTTGTAGCACTAGTATATTTGATTGTTTCCGGACCTTTTAAATACAATTTCAAATCATTATTTCCTTAAGCTATGTATCGAAAAACTTCTCTGAAATTGCCTTTATTGATTATTTCGGACTCTGAACATGTTAAAACTTTACCCGAATCTCGATGATCGCTAAGTACTATATTTTTCCGGCCACATAAAAT
>JASXSY010002748.1:0-64232 GCA_034509805.1 Sipha maydis
ATTTCAAAGGTGATCTGACCAAAAACCCAAGTAGGCACACGTTATGCTATAATGAATTATATTTTAATGGTTTATTAAACATAATTAATTATCAAATATTGTTTGATATTAAATTTTATTCAAATTTAGAAACATGAATTTATTGTTTATTTTATCTCATACCAATTATATTTAAAATAATTTTATATAAATTAAATAAAAATATTATTAAGAGATTTAAACACAAAATAATTATAACATAAGTATTAATAAATAATAAAACACAAAAAAATACAATAAATAAATAATAATATTTGTATAATTATAGTTCACTTTAATTATTTAATTTGTTGTTAATTATAATAACTTAAAACATATAATTTCATAATTGGATCTTATAGTGTCAGTTAGCTTTGATACTAATCAAACCCAAATAGTTTTACATAATTACATTACTAATACAAAAATTTAACTACTAATTCAAGTATAAGTATTCTACATTTTTTTTTAAAGTCATTAATTATAATAATTGTTCATAGTGTTTATACATTAATGTGTATATGTTATAATTGTCTTTAAACTATGTACAAAACTATACAATCCTGTAGTATAAATATCTATAAATAATAATTAGGAAATAGTTTGCTTTTCGGATATGTTTAATTAATTATTATATACAATCGAATAATTACAATTAATTATATAGAAATGAAAAAAATTTATTTACTATTTCTGTGAAAACATGAATAGCTCTACCTGGGTGTATAATCATTTTGCAAGAACGCATTGGATGTTTTCTGAGTTCCGTGAAAAGAGGAAGGTCTATGGTGGTAATGATGTTGGTAGGACATATGGTATCCGGTTGCTACGTCTGTATTAGAATTCTTCTGATGTAATCTAGGTTGAGAAATAAAAAAATGTAGTTAGTTACTTACATTTTGCAAGAAACATAATTTATCGTATTATAGGTGTTAACAAAATCATGTGTTTACATCCCAATAATAATGTATATTTACATACGGATAAGTATCTGTTAACTATACAGTTTAATTAAGAATATATTGTTAGGTATCTATTATAGTAAATACTTTATAAGTATAGTATAAATTAGGAAATAAAGTGTATTAGTATATCATTAAATACTGTATTTAAATCAACAATTGGAAATATTCGAAGTCATGACTATAAACAATTATAAAAACGTATTTATTCAGTGATTTAAGTAAATTAATAATTTTTGAAATGAGAAAGTTAACCATCGATTTCTATTGTTTTAATATAAATATTAAAACTACAAACATAAATAATAAATAAAGTACAAATTAAAAACTCGTGCTATTGGTTAAAGAATTATATGTTCAATAATAAATGTAAAATAAAAAAGTTTTTAAATGTATTATTAACTCTGATATATATCACTATATTATATTAGAGTTAAATGTTTTCATTTTATTGAATTAATAGCACTTAAATTATAAAAAATTAAAATGTAATATAATATTAATGATTATTTAACTCAGGAAATTAATCACATTTAAGTACTCATTTTAATCATTTAGTAGCATTTATTGTTTAAAAAATATAATTAACAAGCCAATTAGATCATGTATAACTAAATATAATTTTTAAATTTTATAAACTAAAATGATTAAAGTTAAGAAGTATATTATAAAAGTACGTTTTCCTTAGTATATATGCAAGTACATATGCTCATTAAATACATAGTAATGTGCGTAATTATTTTGTTTGACTGATACATTTGGCTCACGATTTATATTCATGGTTCATATGTTAATATGATCGTGACAATAAAATATTATTTATTTAGATAATCAGCGATGGGCGCTACCTTTAATTTCTTTATCTCTAATAATAATGCAATCGCTAATTTATACCTCTCATTGTTGTTCCCTTCAAAAATATTGAATTGTTCCTTTATTACTGTAGTCACTTATATGGATGTGTGTTATATAATTGTTGTACTTTTTAGAGTACCTATACTAGACTAAAAAATCTAATAGTCGTCGATGAGAAATTCGTTCGTCATTGTTTTGATATAAGTTTGATGCGAATAAGAGATAAATATAATAAAAATACAATTAAATCAAATTACTGTATAATTAAGTGTACACCAAGTAACTAATATAGTAATCATAAGCAAATAATATGTTTTATATCAATCATTTTATTTTGATCAATTTTTGGTAGGTATATTAATTCAGGTCAATAATACTAAAATGTTAATATCTATTCGTAATTTAGATCCTATACATATGTTTTTATTCGGCAAATAACGCACGATGAGCCACATGCAACGCTCAAGCTTCATTAGTTAGTCGTGCCACGTGTAGGTATATATGCTTACATCTGGTATGCTAATATTTTACGTGCGTATCGATGATAGTAGAATCCATCACAGTGATATTTCAAGGATATTCTTTTGGGATGGGATGAACTTATTAATATATTTACGAACGAAATTGATAAGATATATGAGATACGTCTAAAGTAGCGTAAGATAAAATCCAATAGAGATCTATGTCCCCTACCCTATGAACACCTATAATGTTTCGTACATTATAATATTAATATACATTGTATCTAGTCTATGTACTCATTATGTGACGGTAAAATAGGATGAAATTAAATTTTTTATGATATTAAATTTCACAAATTTCAGCATAGAATGAATTTAATTAATTAATCTTACTTAATTTCTGACTTTTTAAAAAGTTATTTTTTTGTAGATATTTTTATAGGCGAATGTGAAATCAAATTTAATTTCAAAATGACATCGTTGTTACATCAGGATTATCATTATATTATATATCAAGGGTCGCCAACAGTTTTAAACAAGTGAATTACATTCGAAATTTTAAGTCACTAGTAATCGACATCTAGGAGATCTTAAGAGGAGAATTTTTAAATGAGCAAAAAAGAAAGGAATAATTATTGTTTAATTATAATAATAATAATAAATAATAATAGTCTAATATTCTAATAGTAGGTACTCAAGAAAAGAAAAAAAATTTAAGTTTATTTATGTGATACCTGCCATTGGTTTTTTGCAAATTAATGCTAAAACTTTTTATATCGATCGACCTACATATATTCCTAAAATTATCAACTAATCGATTGCCATAGATTAGTTGATGACCCCTGTTATATGAGAACAAAATTACTATTATTGCACATGAGCTAAAAAGCCTAACAACAATCGTTTTACCTCCACCCAGAATTTAGTTATATATACGGCATCATTATATTCGATTGTATAATACGTATATTAGTTCAGTGTTTACCTGTCGTATCCGTGAAATGGCGAATAGTTATGATGTGCATACGCAGAAGATGCGAATATCGGTCCGTAATTACACATTTGGCTCAGGTAAGGCGTAACTGGCACCGTCGCAGTCGATCCCGTCATTCCTCCTGTTGCGGTCGGGGCCGCTTGCTGCGGATGACCGTGTGCCGTACTCAGATGAGGAGGTGACGACGACGATGAACTGTCGCTGTTGTACACGTTTTCTGCACCTGTATGGATCATACATTGATATATATATACACACACACACTACATGGCGCGTGCCTTGCAATTTTTTTTTAACGAACATTTTACTAAATTAAAATAATATACAACTTATATATATATATATATATATATATATATTAGCACTTATAAATTAAGAAAATATTCTGTAATAATGAATAATATTTTGTATTCATTATAATAATCGTAGCTAATTTTACAGATAACGGTTTATTGCTTACAACTAGCGTGTACTACACGCATATGGATTTAGGGGTCAATAAATATTTACAAAGTACAAGGCATGAAGTCCGAAATAGTATGGGTCGGGCAATAAGTTTTTATAATGTTTTCCCAAAATTGTTTGGTTCATCTTTTAAAAACATCGTACCATAATATTATCCTCATTTATGGTGTATATATTAAACTACATAAGACGAATTAAATACACCACATTTAAGTATACTATTACATATCTTTAAATTTCTTTATTTTATTATAATGGTTTTGAGAATTTCAAATACAATTTTTTCGATATAATATACATTGTTTGATAAATACAATTTAAGGCGCTACAAATGCAATTCTGGTGTGTTTTTTAGTAAAATATCCTAAATGTACTCAGACAAACATATACATATTATTATATTATACATAGGTAAATTTTTCGTAAATGTAAGAAATAAATTCTGTGGAAGTATACAAGTGTTTTATGCAAATTTTGTTGCACACACTTTATCTAGACGGAATTAAAATAACATATTATATTAACTTTTATATAGTATTTTAACCATTTATTGAAGTTAAAAATGTATTAATAAATAAAATGTAATTAAAAAGTAAAAATGTAAAGGTTTGGTTGAAAAACTTATTGTGTGGTACAGCATTTTTTATGAATCATGATTAGAATTAGTTAACAAATATAAAAGGTGTTGAAATCAGTTATTATCCTATATGTGTAATAATTTTTAATAGGTAAATGTTATCCACTTTACTTTATAGTGAAAGAAACAGCTATAGAAGTAGCACATTCCGTTGACATGTTTGGTAATTCAAATTTGGTACCCACGGTTAGGTTATTGAAAACCACTTGAGACTGCTGTAGTCCCATGGGAAAAAATAGGTTCGCAGTTATATAAGTTCATCGTAAAAATGTTTACTATTCCGAGTTATTCAAACACATACCTCACATAGTTTCATCTATCTATCACACTTCTTTATTCAACGATTGTGATAGTTGGGATAATATTGAATAATAAGTATAAAAATAATTAAAAACCCACAAACATGTAATCTGAATAATAACTTTTATCCCAATTAAAAATATAATGTAAAAAAGTGATAAAATATTTAAATTAAATTATAAAAGTTAAGGCACACATTCGCTATGCAACTATTTAGTATTATAAATTGTATGGTATATTTCCTAATGATTTAATATGGATAATGATACCAATGGTCATTGCTGTCTATGATTTATTAAAAAGAAAAAAAAGTTTACTATAGATTTAGAATTGTTATTGGGTAGTGTTATTTTATTTAATCATATTTATTTTTATAAAATTCTTCCATTTCTTTTTGCAACATTGATAAGTCATTTGTAAAAAAATAGTATTTAAACAACATTGAACGATTTTCATAATTTAAGGCCTAAGTATTTAAATAAAAATCTTTAAAAATAACTATCGATTTCTACATTAGGTACCTATTTGTTGCACTAAGATAGTGATGAATTATTACTATTACCTTATTATTATTACTTCAAATAAAAACGTATAATCATTTTAAAATTATGAAATTAAGTAGACTTTGATTTGCTTATTAACCACCTTGTTTCTTATAATATTTTTTTGGTTATTTCTTCTATTTTATTGTAATTTTTTAAGAATTTTTTAAGAAAAACTTTTAACGTAGCTTAATTTATTTATTTTTTATCTAGCGTAACCTGCATTTTGAAGGATTTTGTTTTACATAAAAATTATTACACTAATAAATGTAAAATTGTATTACTCTTATTTCACTCGAATTTTCTAGGATTTAGTTAAAATATAATTAGAATAATTTTAATATGAAACAATTAAGAAAAACTGATATTGGTAGTATTTATAAATATCAATCCTATATAGACTTTAAAAAATATATTAGTTTATAATAAGGCAATTTTATTTTTGGGTTAACGACTTATAATTAGGATGTCTAGATGTTTTATGGGTATTTTATTTTTTCTGTAAACGTTAGTTAATCCAGTAGGATTTTTGTCTACATGACCTCGAAGATTTGTGAGGCGGCAACATGCACATTTATCATTCTAATAGAGACTACTGAGTCGTTAGAACGAAAGTAAAAGGAATACAAAACTGATGAGTATATGCATATAATTTCATTAAACTAAAAGTACCACACTTAATTTATTATTAGGTACATTTTAATTCATAATGAATATTGTATATACGTATTTCTCATAAAAAGAGTAATAAAATTACTAATTCATTTTTTTTATACTAAAAAATTATATGAATGAATTAAAAATTTTGTAGATAAATAGATAAAAAAATTATGTTTTATTTCTTTCAATCTAAATTTAATACTTTTGAATATTACAATATATATTATTTCAATAAAATGACAATATTTAAATAAAATATTCATAAATACTTTAGAAAAAATAAATGTTTTCATTTTAATTTATTTTTCTAATATATCTATATTTAAATAGTAAATACTTAAGCATTAAATACTTCTTACATGTTTAATATTATTATGTTATAATATAAATATTTAACAGATTAATAATAAAGTATTGTAGCCTGCAGTAAAGGGATATTTTTTTTCTAATCTCTGCGTTAAAGACAAATAACCTTTTAATTCTTTTGACAGTCAGTTGGTTTCAATACAAATTACTTTATGTGAAGGCCCAAAGTGTTGTAGGATTATGAAATAGGATTGATAGGACTTAAGATTTTTTTTTCAAATCAAGAAGTGAAAATCGTTATTTTTAACTAGTATACATACATTTTATTGGCATAATCTTAGGCTGAAAAAAATGAATAGAGGGATGTGGTGAAGACTGCTGTCGGAAACGGTATAGAACGTCACACATATTTTGACATAGACGTCGCTACTCAGTTTACAAAGATATTTTTATTTATACACATTATAATGTATGATATTTCGTTTATTTTTCTCGGATAAACGTTCGGGTGGCGCAATAATAAATTATCTTTAATAAACACAACAGTAACTGTTTTTAAATTTAAATTAATTTGTTGTATATAATTTTATCTTGGCACCTGACATCAGCAATCATGGTCTTGAAAAAAAAATTATGGAACTTATAAAATATTTCCAAACTACTTTATTTTAAAACATTATAGTTTAAAGTACTTATTAATTATTTTATATGAAGTTTAAATTATTACATTAAAAAAATAAAAAATTAAAATATAAATTTATATTTTTGACCATGAGTCACATCCTAAATAAATGTATTTGCATTTTTATTAAATTATTCAAATAAATTAATAATACTTATAAATTAAGATCAAAATATTTCATATTATTTTATAATTTGTAGTTTTTTATCAAAAAATTTAAAATTTGCAAGCTAAGTGCAAAAAAATAAATGTTAAGGTTATACCAGTATCTTATTTTTATTTAATATACAATTCGTAAGATAAAATTTCCATACTTTGAAAAGAATAAGTTAATTTTTAGAAATTTGAAGGCATATTATTACATTTTATTAATATATTGATTTTATATCAAAAATTGCCCTTGCGTAAAACTACAACATTTTAAAAATGATTTTAAAACAAAAATGCTAATTACATTTTAAATACACAGATTATACAATTTATTGCTTTCATTCAAGAACCATTCAAGTTGTTTTTTTAATTATCTTGGTATACTAACATGGGCATGAGATGGTCTTGAATTGTCTCATTTAGAAACGGACGAGGGACTGTTAATGTGACGGAACGTCAGCGGTGTTGTGCCTATTTAACGTTTTCGAAAATTTTATGATAAATGACTACCATGGACTACTCTGATAATTAATGAGTTTTCGGGTGCAAGTAGCTTAATTTTGTGTACAACGACACTGCTTGTATCTGTAAAGGTTTTTTAACTTACATTTTTTTATGTTTTGAAGCGATGGACAAGATTTAAATAGCAACTAAAAGTAAAAAACTAAAAACATTAATTTAAATATGAAGGCGTTGAGCTTGGAACTATTAAAAATATATAAAAAGTTAGATGTTCTTATAATTTTGGAATAATTTTAAATATTTTAGAATACTAATACTAAAATTATCTCATCTAAATATGCTACGATAATATATTTCCATAACTTGTACATATTTATATTTTTAATTTAAATATATGCTTTTATAATAAGGCCTTTGAAATTATAAATGGAATCTATAAAAATGTCATTTAAAATAAAAAATGATTCTAATTTTGTTACTAGAACATTAATGTATTCTTTGTATATTCTCTAAGGCTTTAATACAATTAAAAAAAACTTACCCAAACTTCCTGTTGACTCTTTATTTGGGAACTGAGAGCAATTATTGTTGTTATGTATTACAGTGACATTTTTTTTGCATTGCGATTTATTATTGGCGGCTTGTGGTTCATTGTCAATAGACATCGGGCCACTGTAAAAAATAAAAATAATATTAACTTCTCTTTGAAAAAAAAATACAATCGAAAACATCTACACGCCCACACATACTGAAACACACAGACACATGTTTCACATTTTTAAAGCAATGTGTCAAGTATAAAAAAAGAACGAAATTTTCTTTCTAAAAATCATATAATAAACCGACATTTATTGCAATTTATGTGCCAATTTACATGAAATCACCTACAATGATTGCCAGCAAAGGGGATTTTTTAATTAACTAGTGTTGTATATCTACACCTTTCTAAAATGTATTTCTAATTTACTAGTGGATGTATAACATGTATATTTAAAATCAGAATAGCACAGTAGTGTCAATTAGTAACGCTTGGGATCATTCCAAGAGGGTGGAATGAAGAACAGAAAAAAATCTGTCAAGTTTTATAACATAGTGGCTTCTATAGTCTGATAAATACATCACATATGTATTACACGAAACTTTTATAATGCTTTATTTAATAAAATAATTGAAATTAATACAAACAAATTACTATGTATTACCATTCTTCAGTTTCACAGTCTCTGAAGCCTTTTGCAAATGGATTACTGGCGATTTTTAATTGTGTAATCTAAAAAATAAAATTTTTAAGTTAATTTATTAACTAAATTCATGAATTAAATTTTATGTATAAATTTGTTCAGAGAAATATTAATTACACGTACATAAAATGTAAATATAAATACTTAAATAATTAAGCTATACCTACTATGTATTAACTCTTAATATAAGTCTGTAAAAAGGTACTATATTCACTATTAAGTATTTACTCAAATTAGATCAACTATGTCAAAGAAAGAAAAAAATTTTAAAATGATTTTACTTCCAAAGTTATACAACTATGTATTATACTAGAATTAACTAAAATATATATTGCAGCAAACACGAAAATAAAAACTATTAATTTTAAAAACGTATAGTATAATAAGTTTTTAAAACCTCATAACTGCAAGTTTTAATAATAGGTAAAAAATATATTATAATTGAATACTATTGATAATATATTTTTTTGTGCATCATATGTTTTTCTTATATTATATTATTATATTATAATGATAGGAAAATTATTATTGGATATACAAAAGAAAATAGTTCATATATATTTATTTATTTCAATTAAATATTGAAAAAATAATAAATAAAATACATTATAATTCTATAACATTAATATAATAAAAATATTGTTATTATGGTTTCACTAACCCTATGGTTTTGGTAAGCAGTGACAGCCGTAAATTTAGTCTCCGGAAACATAAATGTCTTAAAATTGTTTGTGGAATGTGAAGGGTCTTCGTCTCGTCCTGGAATGTAGAGTACATGGAATCTGGGTTGGTATCGATGCATTGAGTTAAGGATTATCTAAGTAAAATGTATATAGAAAAAATAATAAAAAGTTCTTAATTGATCACGGCGTAAAATGTAGGCAACTGTTATACATAACAGATATAATTCATAGTCATCTTAATTTTAAATCAAATACTAATAAACTCATATTTTGTTTGAAAACGTGTAACTTTATACATACATGTCCATTGTCATCCATCTGATTATTGGTTAGCTTCAGTTTATCAAACGACACCACTTGTTTTAACCATTGACTTCCGGATGCTGGTGAATCTGGATGGATATGTACCCTAGGGGGTGATATAGGATCTGATTTACCAGCGACAACCCAGCTTGAACTATATAATACACAAACAATTATACGTAAGGGTAAAATTAATTTAAAGCTGTACCATAAATTGTATATATTATAATATAATAAAATACACATTACCTATGAAATGCGTATCTATATCTTTTGTCGTCTACTGGAACAAAATCCATCATAAGCATATACTCTGCTACTGGGTCCAGGCCATATAATCGAACTTGGAATGTAGGAAACATTCTTCTGTAATATGTATCAATAAACTATTAATTAATTAACTTTTAAATTTATACTCGTAATATTGCCTATACAAGAATAGTATGTTCATAATTTTCATGCTATGTTATATTTTAATTATCAAAAGTTAAATGACAGTCTCAAAGTTAAGACGAAAATTTAGGCTAATTTTATTAATTACTGTAGAATGATTTAACATTTAGTTTTTCTATTCTTTGCTGTTATTATGATTAAATTAAAATTTATATAATATAAGGAATTACTATAAAAAAAATAAAATCAATAAATTATTAATATTAGAGTTTGATAAAGTTAATTTCTGCTGGAAAGTCTCTTGATAAAATGAATTGCATAAATTTAAGTTAAAATAAAACTAAGTATTACAAAAAATTGATTTGTATAATTATTAATTTAAATACATTGAGGTACGATTATTAATATTTGATCTAAAACAAAATATTTTTTATATTACTATTAATACTTTAAAATAAATATTATTAATTATAGTTCAAAATAAAAATTTCTAGTTTAACTTAAATACGCTCATTCATGTCTCCATGATGTAAATTTATTATTAGTAATAAATTATAAATCTGTTGAGACTTCAAAAGTGTAACTGGTATAACCGATATATAAAATGTCTCTTCATCTTCTTCTGCCTCGCCTTCCTCCCAACTATTTGGGGTCGACCACCCTTGTCCTACACCTCCACTTCACTCGGTCAATCACATCTCCTCTGCACACACCGAAAGCCCTCAAGTCATTCTCCAAAGTCTCCAACCATCTCTTTTTTGGTCTTCCTCTTCCTCTTTTCCCTTCAACGTCGATCTTCATAACCACTCTTACTATATTCGTTTCCTCTCGCCTCCTCACATGCCCAAACCATCTCAGCCTATTTTCTCTCATCTTGTCCACAATTGGCGTTACACCAACACTACCTCTCACGTATTCGTTCCTTATTCTATCTTCTCTTGTCACTCCACTCAACCTCCGTCCTTTTGAACAAAAGATCCTAAATATTTAAAGCTCTCAACTTCACCTATCACATCACCATCTATTGTCAGTTGCGATTTAATTTTTTTTTTTTAATTAGGAGTATTAAGTATATCAAGGATGTATGATCAACACGAATCTTTCAACAAATTACTTACCTTTATAACTAAAAAAAATGTTGAACGATATATTTATAATAATATATTTATTTGAAATAATATTCAAAATGTTTTTATGTTTCAAAAAAAAATCTCATTAACTATACATATATATTTTTCAAAAGTCGTATTTTTTATACCTGCCAGCTTTAGTGACGATCATTTCTGTACCAAGTTCGTTAAACTCTTCCCATAAATGTTTCATTTCTAATGCAGCACCAACCCCAGAAAGTTTTGGATGATCTTGACTATTTGTTATTTCTAATCTTTTTCTATCTGATGATAAATATGATTGATGAGAACTAGATTTAATTGCTTGTATATTTGAACTCGACACCGTTTCTAAACATGCTGTAAGGATAAAATATTTCTTACATTTTTTTCATCAATTTTTTAATAACGTTTCTTCAAAATTTAAATAAAATTAATTATACGATTAATTTATTTAAAAATGTAAATTTCAATAAAATGTTAAAAAAATTAAATGTATTTAATTTTATGATTTTTACTAACAGAGTTATATTTTGTTTTATAATAATTTAAACATTAAATTAATTATATTTTGAACTATTAATCACTTATTGAACATATCGCGTTTTCATTAAATATTTCAATTATATATAATACTGTATATATATTTTTAATTTATAATATATCTAGTATACCTGTGTACTTATGTGTCATAAATTATATATTGAGTATATGTATTATCCAAAAATTGAGTAATCGTTAAACACCGTGTATCCGCGTATACATATAAAAATGTTTATATCCTACTAAAACCGCACAACTACTAGTCACGACATTATAATTGGAATAAATTGTTTTTATATTTTAAACAAATTATTTTATCCGATGTAATATTATAAATTAGTGACACATAAGTAATGACAATGCGTTACGTTAATGAAATAACATTCACAATATATGTATGGTTTACTAAGGTATTTAAGTCATTATTGCAATATAAATAATAATAATATTAATATTACTACTAATAGTAATAATAAGTATATTAGTATTATATATTATAATAAATATTAGTATACTACTGTTTAGTAATAAATCAGAGTCAAAATAATTCGGAGAGTAATAGCATAAAGCAGCGGTTCCCAACCTTTTCAGCCGGCGGTGCCCTTTTACTTGTACAAATTTTGTTAGATGTCTTTTTATGAATATTACGAGGAAAGTGATAAAAATAAACACTAGTTTTCATTCATAAGTGATTTAAATAATTTTATTGAACATATTATTAACAAATTATGATTTTATAGTTGAAAGTAAAAAAAAAAAAATAATGCTTTAATAGTGAAAAACTAATAATAATACTTATTACTAGTTTTTCACTTTTAAAGCAATTATTATTAATTATTAATGAGATATTTGAGGCTGCTTATTTTTGGAAAGTTTGGCAAAATCTGGTTCAATTTGAGACAACTGGATACGGAGGTCAGGTTCTACGTTAAGGTGGTTGCAGTACTTGGTTTTAGTAGCCGTATAGCCCGACAATCCTGCCTCGCACAAATAGATATACAGATAGTATGCTAAGTAATTTTGTACATAAAAAATTTTTTGTCTTCTCAACTTCAATAAATTGTAAATTTTTAATATATAATTTAATTATTTTTTTCATTCTTCGATGAACCGTGGTACCCCTTAAATGAGTTCACGGTGCCCTAATTAATTCTTAATAATATTAATAAAATTCTTATTAATATAGGTTTTAACTTAAATCAACAGTTTTTCTTCTTTAATATTAGTTAAAAATAGTTATGGTAATTATAATTTTTTAAACTTTCATACACATCTGATATTTGAAATAATTTGTACTTAGTCTTCGTAACCAAGTGATATTTTTTGGCAGCCATTTTATTATGATGCTAAATTATGTCAATTATAGTTTAAAGTTTATTGCTGAAATGGTTTTCTTAAAAAACTTAAATAATTTAGCTAAATGTGTACCTAAAATTTAAAAATCAATTTTTTTCATGTTATTTGTTATGTTCTAAAGAAAATATTAAAAAATTATAAAAATAAATAATTATGTTAAAAATAACTAGGGTAAAAATATTTTACTTAGATAACTACGTTTTAATGATAACTCCATATTATAACATAATTTACTTCTATATTTAATAAGCATAAGTAAAATAATTAAAATCAATGAATAAATTATTAAAACCAATGTAAGAATTTCGTTTTAATCAATAATATAATAATTATTCACCAATAAATTTCTCATTTATGCAATAATGAGTATAGTATAATTAGTTATATATTATCTAATTTATTTTATATTTGGAAATTTTAAAAGTTTTCAATTGAAAAGTATAAAATACTTCTTGTAAATGTTATTAAGTCTAAATAGAAATCTAAAATTCAGCGGTAGTATAATTACAGTAACAAATAATTATTATATTGTCGATAAATGTAATAAAATATATTAAACACCTAATTATTGAAATTAATTATTAATTTTGATAAAAGATTTTATTGCCAAATTTACTGTTGATTGTTATTTATCATGCTATTGGAATTGTTGAAGACCGACTGAGCATAGAAAATGTATGCGACATTGCCACATTCACGTTTCCGAAATTTTGTAACCTATATTCTTCACGTATTATTACACTAATTATTTTGATATTAAACATAAATGAGCCACGAGCCGAGAGCCGAACCCAGCTTTATCGGCAACGTTATTTAATGTAAAAGCAAAGTTTTTTATGGTCAATCGTGTAAGTTTCATTTATATTTCAATATCTGTTGATATGTCGACAAACTTTCTTAATTGTGTCATAAAAAGAACGGTTTATGCTCAATCGTTTTACAGCCTTTGAAATAGAAGTATAACACAGATTTTATTACATTTATTTATTTCTATTAAATACCTGAAAAACAGTTATTCTTATTTAAAATATTTAGATTTGTATAAATCTATTAAAATTATTAAGTTAGTCGTTATATGAAAATATAAAGTTTTGTTAAAATACAATAAAAAAAAAACTATGATCCAAAATCAATTTATGATAGTTATTTCATAAATTAATAATGATATAAAAATAAATAGATATTTTATTCGAAAAGTAATATTTATAAACGGTTTTTTAAAAACATAAAAATTATATGTGAATACAATATTGTTTAGTAAAATTAAAGACTATAATTTTTTTAAAAAATTGAATTTTTTTGTTATTATTTATATAGTTATTTACGTAGCAAATAAATTAACTGTTGTGATAAAAATATTTTTGTTAAAGTTCATTTTAAAAATGTTCAAAGGCCCAAATATAGAATACAATACTTAAACACTAGTTTACGAGTATGTTTGACTAATATAGTTCAGTCTGATATATTGATTGAACTTGAATATGTAAAATTGACTGGCAAAATATCAATTATTCTAATTTGAAGGTGTGATATATAAAGCAGATTGGCACATTTGTATGTTTTATATATTTTTAAATGATTAAACAAATGTATATTGGTTCAATAGAAATTTTGAATGAAATAATACAATTAGGTACAGCATTTTTTTTTTTTTAAGACGCACATATAATATATAATTAATATTATGTAAAATAATGCGTGTTAAGTAATAACTAAGGTATAAGGAAGGACGGACTAGCTATGTATGAGGCCAGTCGGTAATTTCTTTTTACTTTAAACATTTTTAATAGTATTTTGAGAAACATATTATGAAATGGGACAAAGCGATCTACAACAATAATATAAAGAATTATATATTTGTATATATATTTGTATTTGAAATACACAAAATTAAATAAATTAAATATCTAAATATATTTTTCAAAAACATTTTAGTTACATTTCTCAATTTTTCACCCAAAACTTGATTGTCTTTAATTTTCTTCATTGAATTAAATTTAACCCTACGAAATAAAACATGTAACATTCTACTTTATATATTTTTAATCATGATAAAAAAAAAAAATTTAAAAAGTTTCTATCTGTTCTAAAAGTAGCTGTTTTGTACAAACTATTCTATATACGTGTTAAGCGGTCCATACACGATCAATATTATTGCTTAATATTTACATCAATAAATGTTTCAATAAATGTTTCAATTTTTTTTTTTGCATTCACACAATCAATAATATTGAATATAATTTTCAGTTCCGGTCAAAATGTTTAGTGGAGAGAACACGATTATTGCTATTGTTATTGCCTTGTGATAAAAATCACACAATAATATTGATAATTTATCAATAAATATCTAAACGATTTTGATTGCTTCAATATATTGAACATGTTTTCAATATGATCCATACACTGTCCTTATAATTGTCAATAGCAATTATTGATCAATAATATTGAGTCAATATTTTGTCCAATATTAATTTCACCCAAACCTCTCAATATTATTGCACAATATTCAGTTGGCCAGGTCAGGTGTAGTACCGTTGTGTATGACCGTTTGTGTTATCTACGTTTTTTACACAGTGTCAGCTGAAAGGCAGCATTTACTATCTGCTATAAATTATATTATAACTATATTATTATAGTTTTAAATATGTATCTTAACATACCGAATTAATTTGCATCGCAGTAGCATTTGGATTGAACCAAAAAATTCCCGAACAAAATAAAAGAAGACGTTGGATGAAAGAGTGGTATAAGCAAAGAGCGCAATATAGTCATGAAAAATTATTGAACTGTCTACGAATGACTAAACCAGATGACTATAGGAATTAGGAATGACATTCCAAAGTGCCGGCAGATCCCGATACAAATTAATACATTCGATTATGAAAGTTCGTTCTTCCATTTTAGTTGTCATAATTCTTAATAAAATTATATAGTGTATCAATAGAATAAAAAATATAAACCTGTAGCAATACGACACAGCACGTGTGGCTTCACAAACGATATGATATGATACTAAATATTGCATAATTTTGCACAATATCATATTCAAACGTTCAATAATATTGTGTATTGTATAAAAAATTTCCAACCCAGTTTGATTTCTTCAATATATTGTACAATCCTTCAGTACCTATACTAGACCGTCAATAATATTGCGCAATATCGATTATTGTGCAATATTATTGATCGTGTAGGGACCGCTTTATAAAAATGTTTTTGAATGAATAAAGATCAAATCATAGGTGTCAAACATGAAATAGGCGAGGGGCCATTCCGCCTCTGAGTATAAGGAAGAAAATAATAAAATATTCCTATGACATTTTTGGAACTCGTGAATGTAAAATGCTTCAAGGAGTTAATAGAAAACAAATCTTTCATCGCATTATTTGATCTTAATGCATAACATATGTTATCAATTATATATCATATAGTATGAGTTGATATAAAAAAGCAAGAATTAGAATGTATGTATATAAAACGAAAACAAGGTTACATTTTATTGTTACTGAAATGAAAAGTAAATTTTAAATAAACATAATCAATTTTTATTTTTACAATATTTCAACTTTTAAATTATCAAGTAATATAAAATTTAAGAAATATTCGTAAATAAATTTATCTTACAACCTGTAGCCGTCATCAAAAATATAATATATATATATTTGGTTTTGTTGTTAAATTATACATTATTGTTTTTGCAAGTTATTTTAATTTTAATTTGGTTTTGTTTTTGTTTTAGATCTTGTATACTATTGTCATATTATTGTTTAATAATATCAATAACTGAGCTGTTATAATCATTGACTAAAAGCTAATAAAAATAAATAAAAAATTATCACTCAATATAATAATAATAGAAATATTAATAAAATAATTTAAAAAATGTATTGGAGTGTGGTTTTAATTTGAATTCCATAGTATGCTATTAATATGTAATAGTATTATAAATTCGTTTATTTAAATTGTTATTTAATTTATACATTTATAAATATGTATATAGTTAAATTATTTAATTTTCGTATAATTGATTGTATTTTATTTACGCTTAAATATACTTAAATTACTTAATTATATCGAACTGTATTATCGTATTATAAAAAAACATACACCCAATAAAAAAATAACTGTGAAATAAAAATAAATAAAATAATAAATGTGTGTTAAGTTACATTTAGTCCAGCCAACAGTATAACATGGCGATAGTCGGACTAAAAACATTTTTCTCGATAATTTATCTGAGTTTGTGACGTATAATATAAATAATCTAATTTAGCATGAGAAGCCGAATAAAGTTTAGCGCCTACCTTCGATATCCTTCATCGGTGTACTGGACGGTGGCGCTACCCAACTATTGTCCTCGTACAGGTGTTCGACATTTGTACCGTTGCCGTATGCATTATAAAACGGGTGCATGATGGTGAACACACCCCTTGTACACTATTTATTTTGTCAACACTATAAAATTTGTTTTTTTATTTTCTCACTGACTATTATCGAATTCGCGGGCAAAAAAATTATATTATTTCAAAAAGTAATGTCCATCATCTGTTGCAGCGGTAAACACGCAGAAATTAAATAATATAATGTAATACGGCGAACAAGAAACACGTTTGCGACTGATTTACACGCGACGTCGACGATTATTTATCGTAAATACTGGGTCGATGATTTTTTTATGGTCGAGGGCAAAGAACGGAAGAAAAAAAATTTAAAAGATATAACTCAAGTCACGAGACAAACGAATATAATGTAGCCGCGTGTCCTGTCAACACGCACCAGCACACGTTTAAACACGCGCGGGAGACGGATTTTCAAAGGTGGCGAAAAAACAACACCGAAACTCGCGAACCTTTCACCAATACTGGTCTATTTCTCTGTCATCCCAATTTCTCCCGTCACTACCGACACACCGCCTCTACAAGACCGTTTTATTTTTAACGTCGCGCTGTTCTTGTATTTTTCTTTTTTTTTCAACGTCTTTCACTCGTTCCACGACCCACCGCGGACCATTGAGGGATCGGCTAACGTTCAGGATTGGCCGTGCGCCGAGCTGGGCGTACACTAAGCTCCCCTCCTGGCCACTCGTCCCGGCCCCTCGGTGCCCCTTTCGTACACACCCCCTACTATTATAATATATATTGCATGCGTATAGGTACTGCGTACGGAAATATTTCACACTTAATAATAATATATATTTTGCGTTTCCAAGTAAAATTTTCGTAATACACTCAACAAAATACGCGACGTATCACTTCATCAGTGGTTATTATTTGTTTTCATTTGTTTCGCCCACTGCATAATGCTATACTCGCTGTAAGTAAATTGGTAAAATACATATCAACAAATCACTTAGGCAGAATGCCGTAACTATTGTAATCAGGAGCGTAAACAAAAAAAAACATTTGTTTTTATGTGTTAGGTTATACATTTTCATACTTATATAATCTGTGTACCACTTTTACTCTATAAAAATATGTTTAATAATTTTCTTGAATTTCGTTGAGGTTTGAACATCTAAATCTCTCCCTCGTGTATGCGCCTAAGTGTAATCTATAATAATTCTAAATTACTATTATTATTATTATTGTTGTTACTATTATTATTCTTATTTAATTAGTATTACATTACATAAGTGTATAACCTAACAACTTATCTACCTTCTATACGTAAATAGCTTGTATTCAATCTAGTACTGCAACAAACGTTTAAATATCTTTAAGACTATTTTTTCCTCTCTGTACAACAAATGACAAA
Organism: Sipha maydis; assembly: GCA_034509805.1. Taxonomy (NCBI): domain Eukaryota; kingdom Metazoa; phylum Arthropoda; class Insecta; order Hemiptera; family Aphididae; genus Sipha; species Sipha maydis. Next base: position 18,877 of record JASXSY010002748.1, read on the forward strand.
TTATATAACATAATGTTTGTACAAAAATATAATATTTAATTTCAATAATGTGCAAATCCCTTGAATATATGTTTTTAGTCTATAAACTTGATCAGGAATTTTAATAACAATATGTACCAATATATGTAATTAATTGGTATAGACATTGATTATAGAATAAAATCTATTCTATAATAAATGGTATAGGCAAACTATTATCAGGCATAAACATATGTATAGGAATATTTTTATATTAATAATTATTTTTTCAACAACAAATTATCAGTACTTCCATTGGATTCAACTATTAATGCAGCGTTTCTCAAACTGCGGTCCGTGGATCCCTAGGGGTCCGCATGTGTACTGAAGGGGTTCTTGTACGTAAATTGAAAATACTACCTATATAGTATTTATTACAACGAAAATACTTATGTGATAATCATATAATATGGGAAATACTGATGATTATAAATACACTGTATAATTGTACATTGTTGAAGTAGTAATTGTTAGTTAAAAAGCAATTAACCCCTTCATGCCATTAATGGTACATATTAGTCTTATAGAATCAGATTTATGAATTAAACTGTCTTATGTAGATCCTAAAATACTAGATTTGTTATCTAAGATTCTTAAACTAAGAAAAAACACCATCCATCACACTGAACGCACTAATTAATTGTTATACAAATAACGTATCTATAATCCATTATTTTGTTAAATTATTTTAACTAGTTTAATTAGTTTTAATTAGTTTTTATTATATTAATATATACATTTAGTTCAGAAAATAAAGTAATAACATTAATAATATTATTTATTATTGTTTTTTATTATTATTAAAAGGGTCCGCTATCATTTTTACTATTTCTAAAGGGTCCGGCAGAGAAAAGTTTGGGAAACGCTGTTTTAATGCATACATTTTTTTAATCTATGAAATGTATTTATTAGTAAGTATGAACTAAAAATTATTATAATTGATAATCATCTCATTTAAAATTAAATTATTGTAAAAAATAAAATGGAAATTTTAGAACATATGTATTATAAAATGTAAACAAAATTAAAATTGTCTCATACACGTATTTGTCTGTAAAACTAAGCTAAAAAAATAATATAAATGCATTTTAAATTCATATTTTAATGTAAATAATAAATATTTCATTGATTATTAATATTTTGAAAAACGTGTTATAATTTATTGTACTAAAGTATACTGATTATGTATGAGAAGCATATTACATAGGTAGACTATATAACATATCAGTACCGTAGCCAAAAAATTGGTTGGGGGAGGGGGCACTTAATTTTTTTCTCAAATTTTGCAATGCTAGAATACCTGATTATCACATATTACGTACTTTATGGTTCCTTTGTTTATAAAGTGTTTACTACAGGCCTAGAATTTATAATACTAACGTTTATTTATTAATAATAAATATAATAATAAATTAATTAAAATATAAATAATAAATATTATAAACAAATAAGATTGAATATTTTAATTTAAAAAAATACAAAAATGTTTATGAAATTGAGGATTTGAGAAGTAATGTGAAAACACCGAGAACAATCACCGGCAATTTGTTATCTATGCCAATTAACTATAATCATAGAACAATAATTAACCGCAAAATGCAAATAATAATAATATCAAGTAATATACCATGTAATACACCATTAACTATAAACCACTTGACACTTGAGCACAAAACATTGTAATATAATATGATTCTTATAATCAAACCATAACCGTGTTCACAATAAAAATGGAATGCACTTGTATTTCTTATCTGAAGTCTGTGCTTATCTTTACTATTTTTCATTTATGAATACAAATTATAAAATTATAATTTATTGTTATTCGTTATCATAGATTTATCTTGAATTATATAAATTTGAAAATTTCTCGGTGTGATGTACTATGGGTCTATGGCCAACCAAAAAAAAAAGAAGGATTTCGGGGGGGGGCGTGCCCCTGGTGCCCCCCTGGTTACGGCACTGTAACATAGTATTATACATAATTAACAGAACACAATCAATTATTAACTAATTCACTATTAATAATGTACTACACTCATAATTCATTAACATTATGTTAATTCGTTCAAAACTTACGTTTAGTATACTTATTCAATGGACAATGAATGATATCATACCAATGATTGAAATAATTATTCATATTAATTTAACGAATATAAAAGTATTTTCATGTAGACAAACAAACTGCATTTCATTTTTTTTTTTTCAATAAATATAATTTTCTTGAAAATAAGACAATATTTTTAATAAATGCATGGACAGTTATAATTATTATAATAAATATTTATAATATAAATTTATATATTTATATTATTATTATTATTATTTTAATTATTACAATATAAATTTTTAATTTTCTTCACTCGAATAAACTTGGAAAAATAGCATAAAAGGTGTCCCACAAGAAGTTTAAAGAAATACAACGTTCAAGTAAAAAGCACAATCCTATAAATAAAGCAATACGTATATATATATATATATAATTTGGTAGTCATATTATTCATATATAGTTATATATATTATATATATTAGATATCTTAGATATCAAAGTGACTTCTTGTATTTTTTATAACATTTAAATATTATGCTGACTATATAAATATCTCTAATAAGTTTTTTTTTTTACTGATTAAACAATAATTATAAGTCTCAGGTATAGATGATTAAAATCACAAAACTCTTACATGTATCGATTACAATAAAATATAAGATAAGTATATGATAGTATAATGCATTGATTAATTCTTATTTTTTTTTTTAGTGATTTAAAGATATTTTTACTTTTAAAATTATACGTAAAACTGTTAGTTATTCATTATAATTTTGATAATATATGATTATAATTATATTCATATTATATTAATTATATCATATAATTATATCACATTTATATAAGATGTATTGATTATTTTATTTTTAAATGATATTCTATTTTAAAATAACCGAAATACAAAATAAAATTCCCAGTGTCTGATGCGGGTTATGTGTATAACCACGAAGTTTTTTATATTTATTTTATGCACCTAATTTTTATTACACTGTTGAAATGTCTACGATGGCTTCCACATCGAACAGGCGTACTTGTATTATAAACTTCACATTTTTTCTCTCAGTTCTGTATTCCCTTTCTCTATCTTAACATTTTTACTAGTCGTACAGGAAATAGGGCCAATGTAAGTTGTCATCACCTCGCCCTCGTGATGTGTATACATTCAGGAATTAATAACTCGAAGTGAATGCATACGCAATGGGCAGACGGAGCAGTAAGTTCTTTATACACATTTCATAAATGCATATATATATATATATATATATATATATATATATATATATATATATATATATATATATATATGTAATAATGAATATGATCGTTATTTCTAAGAGTGATATTGAAAGATTCAGCCCAAGAGCAGAGAATTAATGTTATTTTCAAGTATAACTTTTATCATATCTAATCTTTAAATTATTTTAATTTACTTTTTGTTTTGTTATATATTAAAATACTATCTACCAATAAATAAGGATTTATGCGCTTATATACATTCTTTTCTTCTTTAGTAAAATTTTAAATGTTACGCAACAATTATTTTTAGATATATTATATTATACTCATAATATAGATAAATGATAAATGATAAATTATGAAATCATTATTATTTATTTAATAATATTAATGTTCGATAATTAATAAATTGATTATATACGATTTTAATTGAGTGTTTTTATTTGTTATTTAGATTGAATTATTTTTGGAATGCAACATTGCCACTTTATAAAGTTTTGAAATTTATTTTTTCCGTAAATTATTAATTTTTTATTTAAAACTTTTTTATTAAGTAGGTAGATATTTTACCCATTGAATATGGCATTAGCTGGAGAATATTTTACTAGGATTAAAATAATAGTTACGAACTTAAATTATATAGAAAACTAAATTGTATCTTATGTTTCTGGTAATAGTAGGTAATATGGATATATAGTAGATAAATAATCCTACAATAACCACAATAAACCACAAATTAACAAAATTTCAAAATAGACTTAATATATTTTCCAAAATATGTAATTTTAATTACCTATATATAATAAATATAAATGAATAATAAAATATAATATAATAATTATATTCATTGAACGGTTTTTATTAAACTCCTTTCTAACCAATTTACACTTGGAAAATATAAAATGTATTATTATTTATAAATATTTGTAGTGTATGTATATACTTCCTGGTATCATCATATTGATAATATTTTAATATTTCCATATGAATTAAGAAACTCAGTTTTATAGTTTTATATATATGTATATGTATATGTATATTTTATATATATTATATATGTTCTTAAAATAAGACCTAAAATAATCACATATGGCCCATGGATCATTTCATTCCGACATTACTGATCATAAAAAGTTTAATAAACACAATATTACGAATTTAAAATACTATTATTCGTATTCGTATTAGTATAAACAAACCAAACAGTATGACGCATGTTCTGTACTAAAATATATTCAATATATATGTTACAGTAACCACACCACTATTTTATAAATATAGGTACGTTATATGATACATGTATTTTTCATAATATTACTTAGGTACCGATTTACACGATCTTGAAAGTATGTTAATGTTATTTATTACTAGATAATTGGAATTTATACTAAATTTTATTTTTATTCTATTTGACGAATTATGCTTTTTATTTGTTTTTTTTTTTTTTTAATTTATGTAGATATATACATATGCGGATGTATTTTCATCAACAGCCTAACAGTATATTTTCGTATTTTACTACCTATTTAGGTAATATAGATCGTTTAGATACTATTTGAAAACATGCTGGTTTAAAATTTACTGTTAGTTACAGGAAATGGGCATGATATTACACTAATGTGTGAGGTTTTTATGAATAATTGCATTCGTACCAAATGCGCTTATAGTACGATGGGACCGCCGATGACAAACACAGCGTAAACATTGGCTTGATTTGTTGACACAGGCTGTAAAATAATAATAATTCTAACAAATATAATAAAAACCTACAATGCATTATCACGTGTGAAATGATATTATTGCTGACTGCTGACAGATCCAAGATCACATTCAACATAACCACTTGGCACTAAAGCAGTTATATCGGCTGTGGAGGAAATCAAATGTGTACAATTTATTAAATTATATAAATAGATTGGATACAATGTTATTACTGTAAAACCATTTCATTTATAAACATCTCCCCAAAATGGAAATTTCTTATACATAAAGCCATAGATAATATTCTAGTAGTCATTCAATTTTTTGTACTAACTTTGAAAACTTTAATTTATTCATTTTTCTGTGTTTTTAGATTTGTTTAAAACGGATCAATTTTTTATTTTATTATCCAAAAAAGTATAGTTAAAAATGTTTTTATGAACAATTATTACTTCCAATCATTTTAAAACTTTTAAGCAGAAAATAATTTTAAAACAGAAGTATAATAGTGTAATATTGAAACTCAAACATATTTATTAGATATTATAATAGATCTACCAGAATACTTGATAAACGTGCATTATAGCACAGATTATATATTCATAGGAAAAATATGTATTACCCATGTATAATCTATATTTATTATTTTTGTCTGTCTCCTATATTAATATTTGTTAATAAAATGCCAAGAATAATATAATAATATAGTGTAATGAAAAATTGTTAAGTACTCAACATAATTTTTGAATTTTTCTACTATTATTGAACAAACAATTATAATAAAATTTTAAAAATTCTTTATTTGTTTATCAACATCTGCAATAGATAACAGGGTACAGTGATTTACAATACCTACTTAATTCATAAGTAATAAATTAGTTCAACAATTTGATATAACAGAATATTTTTGTATCATTCTAGTTATTAGCTTATGTAAACAGTATTTTAATTGTTATATTATTGTTATGGTTATGATGTTATGTATTTCTGATGGATACTTAATAATAAAATATTTGTACGATCAACGATCAAACAACTGAGACCCTACAGGACGATTAATGAAAGAAATGATTCAATATTTTGTATAAGTATATTTTTTGAAACAATTATACATTTTTCAGTAAAAATGAATAATTTATTTCTCCAAATGTAAGCACAGTAGAGCCATTATTCATTGGTAGAGGTCATGTTATGAGTAATATGACACATTGACGACATTGTATTTATATTTTGTAACAAAAGCCCAATAATCAAATGTAGGTTGATGTATTTAATTACTGATCATATATACAAGTAAAGCAGTACTGGATTAATTTTTATACTGAATCCTGAATTAAATATAAGGGCTACATAAAAAAAAAAAATTATTAATCAAATAAAACTGCAATGATTAAAATTAACAAATTATAGTCAATTTTCAATAATACAAATCAACTACTATCATGTTCTATTTAGATTAATAAATTATTTGTAATATCAAAAGCAATAAATTAACATTGTATTATTGTATTTTTATCAATTATCATTATGGAATAATATGTTTTGAAATTTAAATTGATATTACTTTTTGAAATTAAATAATTATTCATAATTTTTTGCACATACCTACTTTTATTTAAAGTAAAAGTACCATTTCTTGTTAACTGAAAAATTAAGAATAATAATTTTTTAAAATGGTATCTAGTATTCAACTAAAAAGTCAAACGCATAATAAAAAATAAAAAATTAGTCAATAATTAAAACTTGCAAGTTATTATAAAAATAAATAAACAAATAATCGATATATAAAATAAATAAATAATTCTTAAGCTGGAGTATTATTATACTTGTAAAGTATGACCGGATTTGAATTAAAAATTCATTGCCAAATATTTTCAAATAAAATTAAGTCATCATAACAAATGCTATTAAATAATTTATTCAATTGCTGTTATCAATATACATCATTACCAATTTCATCAACCATTTTATTAACTTTATTTCCTTTCAGAACTCTAAACGCTTTCTTGATTGATGACTGATACTGACAAATCTTCTACACATTCATTAACAATCAATTATGAAATTCAGATTTTGAAATGTTCATGTTTTTAACTAAGAAGCTTTACCTTGTTGATATTTTCTTCACTCTTAATATATTTTTAAGAATTACCAATTATATTAATACTAATTATGGTTATTCCTTATAATTTTTACTACTAAAATTAAGAATTCAAATAAAGATTGAATCTTTTAATTAAATAAATTAGAACAATTTTAAAATACATTTTTTTATTTTCTAAAAGAGTATTAAAGACATTAAAAAGGTTTAAGAACAGAAAGATTAGATTTTGAATAGTATTTTTATATATTATGTATAATTAAAATGAAACATTAAATACAAATTTGACATGAAAAGCTAATTTGGAAGTTATTAAATTAATAACTACTATTCTTTTTAACCTGGTAAAGTTCAAAATTTGTAGGTTGTACTGGTAGATTTTTTTGTGACCATTCATTAATAGACAAATTTTTAACAGTACTTGCACATAGCTGTTCTAATTCTAAATTATATGGAAGTAAAATATTTTCTGGTGTACCAAAAAGTTGTCGCAAACCATCTATTGCTGCCATTTCATGTGCTATATCTACAGTTTCTCCAAATCCTAATTATGAATTTATTGAAAAATTAGAAATATTTTAAATCTAACTTATGAGTCAGCAATAAAAATATAAGTCTTACCAAGTCCAATCATTTGTTTATTATGTGGAGTATATAGACCTACTCTAAAGCAAGCTAAAATTGTATTCTTGCCAGAGCATCCAACAAGTCTAGGTTCAGGAGACTGGATATTATCCCTAGCTAAAATGTCTGATAAAAGTTTAATTGGTTGTTGAGGTTCCCAAAATTGGAGCAAGTCTTTATCTGCTATTTGTGTTAAGATGAAATCACGGACAAATATAGCAGCTCGATTCTCACCGGAACTTTCAATTAATGCAGCAGTTATTGATTTTAATACATTAGCCATAGTTAGTTTTTCAACAGGGAAATCCTAAAATAAGATATAAAAATGAACATGTTTAACAAAATATAGTATATAAATTCATAAATAAATATTAAATTCACTTATAAACTTAAATACACCAAAATACACTTACAGCACAAAGGATTAATTCTGGAGTACCAAGATGATAAGAAACATGAGACAATGTTTCAACACTAGTTATATACTTGTGTAATTCACTAAAGAACAAAAAAATTAAACAAAATTGGAATTGAATACAAGTTTTTAATATACATACATAATTCCTTCTTCAGGTAATCTAGGTAATACGGTATATAAATAACGTTTAACTATATCATCAATAAATTCTGAACCTTTTGCAACTAATTCTTTATTATCAGTTAAATTTAAATTAGGCTGTTCTATACCAACACTCTTTTGTCTTTCTTCTTCATCAATTATGTATGAACGTTCAGTAAATGCTTTTAATAGCAAATCATTGTTAAAATCTTCACCTAAACGCCTACTAAATGCATAGATTTCAGAATCATAATTCCTAAAAAAATAAAAAATTAAGTAGGCAAAATTATTATTTAGCAAATTTTATGTTATTCACCATTCAAGAAACGATTTACGATGAACTGGTTTTTCAGGACCTTGACTATCTTTCCTACGTTTTAATTCTCTTAATGTTGGAGCCAACCATCTATGAAATGATTGTTCATCTAAGTAAAAACATAACAAGTATTGAAATAATCAAATTTTTGTTCATAATATAACAAAAAAACATGTTACAGTCCAATAATAAATTATAAAAATAAACAATATTCAAATAATTAATAAAATAGAAAAATATACTTAATATAAATATATAATATATTGGCTAAAATATAATATTGTTCTTTTAAGAAAAATGATTAAAATATTAAAATATAATTATTATGATAGTTACAAAATGTCAAAGTATACTGTTAGTAAAATTAAATTGATTTAATATGAATTTTTAATTATGAGAAAGAATTTGTTTTTAGTTTAAAAAAATTGTTATTACATTTATAAATAATTAATGTTGATGAAAGATAATTTTTAGGTATTATTATAAATTTATTATTTTAATTATTAAATCAACTTACTCTGAGTGATTTTTAAAACTTTAAGAATGTGGCTTGTTTTTCGTAAACTTAACATATTAACAATTTAGTACACTAATTTCACTTAAAATTAAGAAGTTAACTCTTTCAATAGTATCCGACAAAAAAGTCACATTCTTATAGGTAAATAAGTTTATTTAGTAAAATATAAACATATCACATATATAAATACGTGATAAAGAAAATTCCATGACTTATCAGACTTATAGCTTCTTTGACTTTTTATCTATTGATAACATAAATGTGGTCTACTCCACGATTGGATCTGCGCCGGGACAAATCCCAACGTTCCAAGTCCTTACTACGCATGCGCCTAGACTAGATATTTTGTCGACATAATTTCTTATCAATTTAAATAATGATAATAAGAACAAAGAAGTTTAGGACTTTAGGTATTACTGGTATTAGGTTACGAATTTAATTATTAAAACATTTGTCATGATGTTTGTTAATACATATGATAATTCGTATAATAATTCATTTTTAAATTAGTACATTTACACATTACACATTTACACGATAACTCATTTTAGATTCTGAACGGAGTGAAGAATGTATTGATTTTACAATGATGTGTGTTTTTTTTTTTTTTTTTTTTGTGTCTGTCGACACGTTTTGGGGCAGTAAAAATGCTTCGATTGCCTTATGTAGCAACTTTTCTGAAAGGAAAGTGAATCTATTTGGTACTTTGGGGGGTCAAAAGTTAAAAATTTCCAATATTTTTTAAATGCGACGGGAAAAACCATAAAAAAATTTGGGAAAAACGGGAGTTTTTACGCAAAACCAGTTTTTGACATAATCAAATTTTTTATTTTGCTATAACTCAAAAACTAATCGATGTAAATACTTGAAATTTTCACCAAATGTTTAGATTAGCGTTCTCTATACACCATTACATTTTCAAAATATTTTGACTTTTATGAAGCTATTTATAGACAATTGAAATTTTCAATATTTTTAAGTATTTTTTTTTTAAATAACGATAAAATTTTTTTGGCTGCCTAGAAAATTTTGAAAATTTAATACAAGGTTTCTTATAAGTTGTTCCTTAACTGATAAAAAAAAATCTAAAATCGTAAGTCACAATTTTTTTTTATAAGTGCTCAAAGTTCCAATTTATACGAAATATGTAAAAATCACGATAATTTGCAAGTTATTTTGTAGATAAAAATTCATAAAATTTTTTCTGTTCATACTTAAGGTTCAAAATTTTATCACGAGGTTATGTATAAGCTACTCTTCAAAAATCTTTAAAAAAATTTCTACCGGAATTAGAGGAAAAAATTTTATGACTGTTTGAAATTTAAATATTTACGAAATTGCATAAAATAGCGATTTATTCTCAAACGATTTTAAATATTTTTTATAATTCAAAAAGTATATGTCGCAGATTTTTGAAATTTCTACCAGCTGTTAAGATTGGTATTTCCTTTATGTCATATTTTTTTAAAAATATTATATTGATTTTTAAGCCACTTATAGGCATTTAAAATATTCGATTTTTTTACATTTTTTTTTTATAATGGGTGATAAAAAAAATTTGGCTCGTACAAAATACTTGAAAATTTAATAGAAGATTCCACAGAAGTAGTTCTTAAAGTCATTCAAAAATTATTAAAATCCATAGGCACAATTTATTTTTATAAGCGTTTGAACAGCGAATATTGACAAAAAATTACATGTAAAATATAATATACTGTATAATATTCTAGACTGACAAAAATATCGGTTTTTTTTAAAATGCTCTAACTCAAAAATGAAAAACCGCAACAACTTGAAATTTTCACCAAATCTTTATATTGACGTTCTCTATACATGGTTAAGATTTCAAAGTATTTTGACATATTTTGACTTATTTATAGACAATTTAAATTTTCGATTTTTGTTAAATTTTTGTTTTTAAACATTTATAAAATTTAATTGATTAAGCGAAAACTCTTGAAAATTTTATACTAGGTTTATAATAAGTTAAACTTATCGTAACTAAAAAATATCGGTGATCGGTAAACTCAATTTTTTTTTATAAGCCCTTAATTCTCAAATTTGTATAAAATGTGTAAAAATCACGATAATTTGCAAGTTATTTTGTAGATAAAAATTCATAAAATTTTTTTTGTTCATACTTAAGGTTCAAAATTTTAACACTAGGTTATCTATGAGCTACTCTTCAAAAATCTTTAAAAAAATTTCTACCGGACTAAGAGGAAAAAATTGTATGACTGTTTGAAATTTAAATATTTACGAAATTGCATAAAATAGCGATTTATTCTCAGACGATTTTAAATATTTGTTATAATTCAAAAAGTATAAGTCGCAGATTTTTGAAATTTCTACCAGCTGTTAAGATTGGTATTTCTTTTATGCAATATTTTTTTCAAAATATTATACTGATTTTTAAGCCACTTATAGTCATTTAAAATATTCGATTTTTTTACATTTTATTTTTATAATCGGTGATAAAAAAAATTTGGCTTCTACAAAATACTTGAAAATTTAATCGAAGATTCCACAGAAGTAGTTCTTAATGTCATTCAAAAATTATTAAAATCCATAGGCACAATTTTTTTTTATAAGCGTTTGAACATCGAATATTGACATAAAATTACATGTAAAATATAATATAATGTAGAATGTTCTAGACTGACAAATGATATCGGTTTTTTTAAAATGCCCTAACTCAAAAACGAAAAACCGCAACAACTTGAAATTATCATTAAATCTTTATATTGACGTTTTCTATACATGGTTAAAATTTCAAAGTATTTTGACATATTTTGACTTATTTATAGACAATTTAAATTTTCGGTTTTTCTAAATTTTTCGTTTAAAAATAAAATATACTTATATAATATTTATAAATAACATTGTATTATATTCTAGACTAACATATGAACTCCGTTCAGAATCGTTATTCGTATACAATGATATCTATCATTGCATTCAAATTTAACAAATCCATTATAATAATGACCTATCCTATAAGCGAGGTGCACTCCACCCCTAACTGTACAGCAGAGCGAGGCCCATCCGGTTCTTTTTTTAAAACTTTAAGTAACTGTGGTCAAAGTTGTCTTCACTTACAATTAATACATCATCATTTTTATTTATTAAAGATGTCCTTATAATATTTTCCTCTACTGAACTCATGTATATATTTTCAGAAGTTTTTACTTTTTTATTGTTTCTAAAACGTACTTGTGATTCAATTTTTCTTTTATTATTAATTTCAGTTTTCTTAAAACCTGTATCTTCATTTTTGGAAAGTATAGTTATTATTTTATCACAATATTTCATTACACTATTTTCATCATCTTCCGGTAAGTTAGATTTATTATACATACCAATCATCATTTCCATCTTGCTTCTTATTTGAAGACTTTTTTCTGAGTCTTTCTTTTGTTCAAAAGGATTTAATTTGTTATCTATCACTTATCTTAATGTATCCTAATGTTTAACCTCGTATTATTGTTATTTATCGAGTAGTTAGTGAGTAGATAATTGTAATGTACATCAATACATCATTATGATATAACAGTTACCAATAAAGGACTATGAAATACTTGAGTTATTATTCATATTATAATAATAGTAATCCACAACAAATTGTATACAAAGTATGCTATAAGTCATATTACATAAAAAAAAACCGCACTATAATATCTGCATTTTATTTTAAATCAGAGCTACTGTTTTCAATGGGTGACGAAAAAATATTTTAAATAAAAAAATAATATTTATAAATAATATTTTATATTTCAAATATTGCGCGGAAAATATAGACCAATAAGGATAGTCACCTTCACAACTGATAAGTATAAAAATGATTGATAAGAAATTATGTCGACAAAATATCTAGTCTAGGCGCATGCGTAGTAAGGACTTGGAACGTTGGGATTTGTCCTGGCGCAGATCCAATCGTTCTACTCCGGCCACGAGTTGGGGGCAGTTGTCCGAAAAATGATAAGGACCTGGATCGAAAGACGGTGGCATAAGATGTGTTGCCAACATTAAATTTCTAAAAATTATATTATAAAATTAATTTTTTGTTTGTGAAGACATACTGTTTTAATGAAACAATTTCAAAATTGTTCAACAATTTTCTTTTTTACATGGGTCTTAGTACCTATTAAATTATATGCTAATTGTGAATAAGTTGCTTATAAAATAATCAAAGGTATGAATTATATGAAATAATTATACATTTTTGAATACACATTTCATCATAGTACATACTTAATATTAATAATTATTTAAAATTAAAACATTTAATACCTTATACTATTTACATATTAGTAAATAAAAAATTAAACAATTTATGTATAATATTACAAAAGGTTTATATACAAATACTTATTAACTTAGATATTTATAATACATACATGATACATAAATATTATAGATACGTTTTTTAAATGGATATAAAGAAAGTTTTGCTTTTACAGGAAAGCTTAGCTTCCTTATTACATTTGTTACTAAAATAATAATAAGTTTAATCCAAAAACATATCCATGCTTAAATTTTACAGAAAAGGATATGTGACCATTGTTTTATAAAATTTGAACCATTTTTTTTAAAAAACAAAGCAGAGAGTAAATACACAAAGAGTAAATAAGAAAATAAGGGTAAAAGTAGGAAAAAAGTTTTGTTACACAGAAACAGTATAACCTATTAGTATTCTGGCTTAAAAATTAGGGGATATTGTTTAACTTTTATCAATATAAATTAAATAATTTCATTTGGTAATTTTTGATTCAGTCTGTTGGTATTGCTTTTCCAAATTTTGGATTTTATCATTTCTTAGGTCTTTATCATTTTTTGGACAAGTGCTTTTCACTCTACGGCCACCTAGTTCACCATGATCTAAATCACGATTTAAGATATAATTAAGATATCTTAAATCGTGATCTAAATGACACAACGGGATCTAATTACAGGGGATCTAAATAACCATAGAGAACTAGTTGACACTATCCTGGTTGGGGACCTAATTTACCATTTTTTGCCGTTTAGATCTCCCTTGATCACCTAGATACAGGCGCGGACTGGCTGGGGTGTTGGGATGCTACAGCATCCCTTGCCCTAAAATATATTTGCCCCTTTCACTTATCAGTATAAATGTGCCTTAATTACTCCATCTAAAAGGAATGTGAATTTTGAAGACGAATACTTACCTATTACAGTTATCTGATAAAGTTGTAGATGGATCTATTATTTATATAATAACTATAACAACCGTAAAGAATACATTTAAAGCAGGTAACTAGTAAGGAAATAAGTTAATCAGTTTGAGTTGTTTTTTTATATACCTATATTAAATTTACTTTATTAAATTATTATCAACACATTCTTCATAAGCGGCACTTGGCTCGATAAATTATATATTTATTAGTATTATAGTTATTGTACTGGAAGTGAGAGTGAGCATACAAATGTATTACTGAGATTAATGTGAGTATTGATTTTAGATAGCTGGTACCTATATATTTGTATTTTTATTTAATCATATATCTACTACCTTCATACATCGCAATGGCTAAAATCAAATTTATAGTATTTTTAAGGTAATCAAATATAATACTTGAATGTTTAATAACAGACTATCAATTTATTTTTATTTATTTTTACCATACAACGGTCGAACATTTTAATCTAATATAATACAATTTTGTAGTAATTTTTTAAGTTCCTATTTACTTTTTTAACGTATTTTCAATATTTTATCAAAACAAAAGAATATATTTTATAAATGACCTATATGTTTTTAATTTGCCCTAAAAATTTTTGTTATTTGCCCTAGATAACCATGGGGATCTAGGTGATACGTCTTCCATAAATGTTATTTAATGTCTTGGAATACGATAAAATATACAATGCACAGGCCTTATACCATAGAACACAGTGTTCTATGCTTATACTATAGTCTAAGGTACGATTATCACTATCCTAGACTTATTAATAGATTCATAGCCACTACCACCTGATGGTGTATTATAATATATATATATGATACGGTCCAAGTGAATAAATGGTGAACATTAGTCCAAGTGCAGCGGTCATAGCCTTAATTACTCGTATTTATTATCTACTGATGACACTTCTGATAAAAGTTATTGTAACGCAGAAAGCAATGCCTAAAAGAAATTATAAAATATAACGCTAAAATACCACAAATATTCACATTGCCCACACCAGTTTCGACATTGTATACAATGTCTAGTCTATATGGTAATTAAATATGTATTGTTTATTTTGCCCAAATATCTTAGACATTGTTTACAATGTTCGGGCATTGTATTAAAATGACTGTTTTGTCCACTTGGACCATAACATATACATAATATAGTATACTATCATAAATCGTGCAACCACCATCATTGAGTATCATTGTAATTTACATGACAGAACTTTATTTTGTGAATATAATCGATGCAAAATTATGAAACTAAAACATTTAGTCCATATACAAAAGCATATTACACAGGGTTACCATACGTCCGGATTTCAAACACCTGTCCGGATTGGCGTCCGGATTTTAAAAATGTCCAGATTTTACAAAGATAACCGTTTAACGTGGTTTTATTGATACAAAAAGTTATTAGGTGACAGATTTTATGATACATTATTAATTATTACCTAATTAATTAGTATTATTCATTTTACTAACATATTTAACCTAATAATTCTTATGTAGACATTTTATTCATAGATTTAAATAAAATTGTATTAATGAAAGAACAATATTGTTTATCTTAAATCCCCCCCCCCTGAAACGGAAATGATGTCCGGATTTGGTCTAAACAATTATGGTAACCCTAATATTACAGATATGATGATGACGTTTCATTTTATTCAGAGGTTCAAATAGACAAGCAGACAATTTAGTCAACTATTTAAACGAAAAAAATAAAAACATTCATTTTACACTCGAAATATAAATAAATAATAAATTGAACTTATTAGAACTTACAATTTCCATAATACATAAAAAATTTGAATTTATTATTTACAGAAAGCCAACACAAACTAATGCATTAATACCACTTGATTTTAATCACCCATATTTTCAAAAAATTTCATTTTTTAATTATATTATACATTTTTTTAATATATTAGATACCAGTATATGATACGGTACCGTATATGATGTCACTTTTTATTTTTCTTCTTTTTCTATTGGTATTTATTATTCTTAGAGAATATTCGTCACTTTCACAATCTGTCTCTACTCTTCCCTGTTATTTATTATTTTTCTCTATTCTCGTACTCCTATTTGGTTGAAATTTTCATCCACTGTATCTATCCATCTTTTTCTCGGACATTATTAGGCCTTTTCTTCCTAAGCCTCTCCTCCGGCTCTGCTCTAACCGTATTTTCTTCATTTCTGTGCATTACATTTATTCGCTGGCCACTTATGAAGGTACAAATGATGCCAATCCCAACTCATCTGTAGCTCCCTATTACATTTTTTTCTTCGCGCACCTGTTATATTATTATAAACAAGACCGCAAATTGTATTCCATATTTATTTTGTATATTATTATATCATCAATGAAATATTGTATTCGCTCACTTCAAAATTTAGCTTATTATTTATTTATGACAACTGTAAGGTCATTGAAGTTTATACGGGAAGGTAATTTCCCGAACCGACGTTATAGTAGATCTGGAATGGAGGAATTTGATGTAAATGAAGACTACGAAAACGAATACGACTACGAATACGACTACGAATACATACAACAAAAACTATTAAATATATAAAATACATAAACATAGATATTGTAAATTATTAGTTATTAAATTCCTATCGGTAATAATTTCAATTCTGAACAAATGGTATATTTTCTTTTTTTTGTCTTATCAATCTCACTCTTATCACTTCGGGAGAACCAAGTATAAATGTTCAATATACAATTTAATTACCTATATTTTATAATGTTTTTATTATTAAAAATAATTTGTAATTTTTAAATTCATTTTTACAGAAATCTTGTCGGAAATCATAATGTCATCTTTTCAAAATAACAATGTTAAACAGTCAACTAAATATTTAAATTTAACTGATTATGAGCGCCTTGAAAGTCATGTAGAATCGGAAGGCGATGTATTAATAAAAAATTTAGCTTTAAAACAAGTTGATAAGAATTTAACTCTAGAAAAGTAATATTTGTTTTATATTTTAAAGTAGAATAAGTATACAGTAATACAACTAATGGATGGTTTGGGGGTTGTGACCTCCAAAATATGTATTTTATTCAAACTTACCTCATTCTTCTTACCAAATATCTTCCAAATTTAAATTTTTTCAAAATTATAACTCTCCTCCTCCCGAATAAATCCTGGTTGTACCACTATATACATTTAATATATTTTCAAAAATAAATTATATTTTTTTATTGTTACAATAATATTTGATAGTAATTAATTTTATATTGAAACTCATATGTATTAAATATTTATTTTCAAATTTTAATCTTTAGAGATATACTTTTATTTCTATTTTTTAGACACTTAAGTCAAGAACGCGAATTTGTTACCAGCCATGAGTACATTTCCATAACTGAGTTAACTAAAGGTGAAATTACATTAACAGAGTTTTGTGACCAAGCCAATAAAGCATCTTTAAATGAAATTAATTCTAATACTATTCATGAACCTTCAATAAAGTTTTCTAAGTAAAATTATATTTTTTTTAATTATTTTTATTCAAGCTTAAAAAATTTTTGAAATATGTATATTATATTTTTAGTGGTTTGAGTCGACACCAACGGGAATTAGCATTATGCGTTAAACCTAATAGTACTGAGACTAAACTTTTAGCATTTGCCTTGTCATGTCAATCCAGCGAAAAACATAAACCAGACTTACATCCTATTGATCATCCAATTAATAATCTTTCCCAAATACATGATGATCAATTTTCTCATTTAAATATTTCACCATTGAAAACATCTAAAATGATAATACGAAAAAGAAGACAACTACTCGAATTGTATAAAAAACCTATTGAGGTAATTCTATTTAATTGATCCAAATGTAAGTAATTTTATCTGTAGGTATCTTAAAAAGAGAAATATATATTAATAGATAAGCCAATTCCTTACCATTAAATTGACTGTTCTATATTATAAGTAATGTGAATAACATACTTTGGTTTACAATAATATATTATTTATTTTTTTGTAAGAATTTTAAAAGTCAATTTGTATCGCATTATAGATTTCATTGTTTGAAATATTGATTTTTGCTACCAATTGTATTATTATTAGTAAAATCAATTTTTAATATTCTTCGTTTTTTTTTTTTTTTTTTTATGAAGGATTTTAATCATTTTTTTATTTTTCTATTACAATTATGTATAACTTTTATTATTAATTTTCATTTCAGATTACTGAAAACTCAATAAGACACTATACTAGACCAAATTTGTTATCAACAAATTCTCTTTGGGATGTAAATGAAGACTTAATGAGTTCAAAATTAAAAATATATACACATGAAGCTTCTAAACATAAAGAGCAGTGTATTGGTGTAATCAATATTAAAAATGAAGAAGAAAAAATATTAAATAACTTTTCAAATTCTATTGATGGTCAACGGTTTGTAGCTTGTGGCACAACTATTCCATTAAATAATTATTTGAAAATGAATGAAGATCAGTTAAAAAGTATTCCATATTTTCAAAACTACCATAAAGGATTACCTTCAAAAGTTAATATTCACAATACTTTACAAAATAACTTATATTTCAAAAATAATTATGTATTTTATTTATTTAGACATTATATGTAAAAAATATTGCTAAAAATGTTTGTGAAAAGGATTTAATATCTATATTTGGAAAGTACAGAAAATTACAAAACTTTGATATAGCTTATAGATATATGAAACGTGGAAGAATGAAGGGTCAAGCTTTTATTGAATTTGAAAGTATTTATTAATTATTTAGATATTTTAATAATATTACATAACATATTTAAATATTATTATTTTTAAAAAAAATTAATGTTTATGTTTAGAAATTGAAATAGCAGAAAAAGCATTAGAAGAAAACCTTGGACTTGTACTCAAAGAAAAGCCATTAATAATTCAATTTGGGAAGAATTAGTTACTATCAAATGATCACTAAAATTTTATGTCTATTTCTAAGCAAGTAATAAATTAAAAACATTTGTTTTTTTGTCACTATTTTGTAAATAAATTTACTGTCATGAGATTTTCTTTTTTTTTATATTATTTATTATTCTTAAAATTTTCCTTTGTATTTATAATAATTTTTACGGTCTAACTCTGGATTTCATCTAAATCTAATCTATCAATCTAAATTTAAAATTTAAACATTAATTTTTTTTTCAGATTTAATAACAAAGTATTTATTTTTATTTAATAATTTTATTATTATGGCAAAGTATGATGAACACCTTACAACTGGTGAATATTACCTACTTTATTGATAACTGGCTTAATGATCAATATCAATTTTAAATCACCCTTACTATACATTTACAATAAGTATCTTGATTGATTTTTTTTAAACATGGCATTAATGTTGTATAATTTACTTGAAATGTGATGCAAAAATTGTTTCTTCCCCTTAAAAATTCAAAATGGTCATAGAAAAGTTGATAGACTTGTTCAAATATTCAATAAAGAAGATTAAATATTAACATTAGCAATCACTATTATATTCAAAACAATTTTGTGGTGTCAATTATCTTCCAAATTATATGTTTTAATAATTTTATGAGTAAAATGTACGTGTTCTTTTGTAGTTACAACTTCTCAGTGGCGGCGCGAACTATTTTAATGAATGGGACAACAACATGTCCATTTGATTTACACCTACCCCCATAGGCGCAAATAGGGTGGGGGTCTAAGCCCCCCCAATATTTACTCTTATATTATAAGATTATCTATATATTTGATGTGGAGGGGAATTTTTGTTGAATATATTAAAGGGCTTGAGCCCCAACCAATGTAACTCCCTATTTGCGCTTATGCCTACCCCCAAATTTTTATTAAAATAATATATTTAAACTCACACCTCTAGGCACAACAAGAATTTTATATTTTGGAAGGGGCTATGCATATATTTATTTAACGGTAGTTTTTGATTTTTTTCTAGGGGGGGGGTCCTTTAATATTATAATATATTAAAACATAAAATGTTCTAACCTAATCGAAATAATATACCACAGCCTAAACTCAGGACCGACGGGGCAGTCTCCCTGGACCAACCCCATAAAACCACCACTTTATTTATTTATAAGAAAAAAAATAGGATGTGCCTAATATGTAATTAGTATTACTTACATACAATGTATATGCCATATACAAAGAAAAATAGTATAACACTCAAATAATGTAGATTCAAATTAGTGTTATTACATTATAATATAATATTAACTAGACGTCAATACTTGGATTACAAATTATAATACATAACTTCATAAATTTTTTGCATACATTTATATTAACCACTTACCCATCCACGGGTCAACCCACCAAACCACCCACCCCAATTTATAGATGGGACACTTGACCCAAAAATGCTGCATCACGCCGCCACTGCAACTTCTTGATTGTAAGAAAACAACACTAATGGTCCAAAAAATATTTAGTAATTTAAATTAGGATTGGAGATATTATGATTTAATTTAATATATATGTGATGAATTATGATTTAACACATTTTTAAATTAATTGGATTATGTAATATTATAATTACCTAAATAGAATAAGTACCTTTAACTTGTATTTTTTTAAATTAAAGCTATGTATACGTATAATTTTAATATTTATAAACCTATAAAACTTCATCGTCTAGGTAGACCTACTAACAAAGATCGCCCTTTAAAAGTTACTTTTCCAGAGGTAAATCATACTTTTGATATTCTTCGCTGTCAATCAAATTTACGCATTACATCATTATGGTCAAATATTAGAATTTCATCAGATCGTACTGAAAAACAACGCGAAATTATGTCTAATTTACGCAAAGAGCTTGAAAATCGTCGAAATGGAGGTGAAACGGATATTATCATTAAATACATTAAAGGTATTCCCACTATTATCAACCCAAAAAACGTATAAAAATCACTTCATTTACATATTCACTCTATTACCAAAACGTACGTGGCTTAAACACGAAATTACATCAATTAAATAAATATATACCTTCTTCAACCTTTGATATTTTCGTGTTTACTGAAACATGGCTATCCGATAAGATTAACACCGGTGAACTCGGCTTCAATAATCATCACACATACAGATGCGACCGCAGTAAAAATACTAGTCTACTTTCTACTGGTGGTGGCGTTTTAATTGCTGTTAACGATAACTGCACGTCTCAATTATTAAAAATAACAAACACTAAGCTAGAAATTGTATTTGTTTTAATTAAATCAAATCGAACAAATATAATTTTGAGTTCTGTATACATACCCAATAATTCATCAATTGAAATATTTATTGAATACTTTGATTGTGTTAATTATGTTATTCACAATTACCCTAATTCAAATATCATTTTATTAGATGATTTTAACTTACCTTCCGCAAACTTCTCTAATGTTAATTCTTTCTTTTTTGATTATTTAGATAATTTAAATCTTATTCAACATAATAATATTTTAAACTCAAATGGCGTATTGTTAGATTTTATAATATCAAACTATCAACCATTAACTGTAACTTTAAATAATTTTCCTGTCGTTAATACTGATAGTCATCATCCACCATTAGAAATACAGTTTTCAATTGAAAGTGGTATTAAGTGTAACATATTGGGCAATGAAATTAAATACAATTGGATTAGAGCAGACTATTTAAGTATAATCAATGCCCTCGGGAATATCCAGTGGACGGAATTATTTAATAATAATGAAATAGATACAAATACTGAAATTTTCTACAATATTTTGTACTTCCTTATTAAAAAATTTACCCCTACATATCTTAGTTATAAATCATCGTTTCCGTCATGGTTTAGTAATAATTTAAAACATCTCATATCACTAAAAAAAAAGGCACACTCTTAGGCCTTCCGCACACGGTGAAACTGTTATGCAACGATAATCTGAAATCAGTATCGCAAGCGACTGTTGTACAATTGGTTTGCAATTGATTTATGTCTTCTCTCCGCACACGAGTATAATCAAATTTTGACCAGTTTGTAGTTTACAAATTCACATCTTAAGGAGGAAACGTGCACTTTTTTAAACGAAGTTTATTTTATATAAAAGTATAATGTAGTATGCCATGCTTTTTCTGTTAAATCCTTTCTAGAATAGCCAGGAAGGTTATAATTGTATAAAATGTCATGTTTTTCCTCCTATTCGACGAATTTAACGTTCATCAACTGATCACTCATAATGAATGAATTATCACAAATTCACAATATAATATAATATAGGTATTATAATTATATGCTTCAGGTATAATATACAAATTTTGATTATTATTATAATTATTAAATAATTAATTACCATGCACTGTGCAACTGAAACTGATATTCGACCTGCAAGCACAGTTGCACGCGACCAGTTGAAAACTGATTACAAACCGATTTGGTTTTAGTCGTCAAGTGTGCGGTTTCCTATCACGCTAGACATACAAAGTTGCTAAACGGTTGCTCGCGCAATCGATTTCAGATTATCGTTGCATAACAGTTTCACAGTGTGCGGACGGCCTTATTATAAACATTCTCATTCAGCTAATGATTACTTAAGATTCACTACGTTAAGAACTCAATGTAAATCATTAAGAGCCAATAATTATTCGGATTATTTATATAATATTCAAAAATCGATTAAATATAATCCCAAGCATTTTTGGACATTTTTCAATGATAAAAAGCCAAATAATACCTTTCCAAATATAATGCAACTCGATAATGTTCAAATTGATAATAGCCAAGATATGGTCGATTTATTTGCAAAATATTTTTCTAGTGTGTATACTCAACCGATCCACAATACTCCTTCAAATCTCGAACCACTTAATTCATCTATTTCTCATTGTAACTTTAATATTACCCTTTCCGATATTTTTCAAGAACTCGATACTCTAAATTTAAATCTTCATTATGGCCCGGATAATATATCTCCGATATTTTTATATAACTGTCGATTCATTTTAACATATCCCCTACACATTCTGTTCAACAAATCCCTAAAATTAGGCACTTTTCCCTCTGCTTGGAAAACAGTTCACATCTCTCCAATTTATAAAAAAGGTGATCGTTCTTCTATTTCAAACTATCGTCCAATATCTAAAATTTCTATTATTCCGAAAATATTTAGTAAAATAATTAACGATAAATTTACTCCTTTAATTAATAATATACTTATTAATGAACAACATGGCTTCAAAACTAAACGAACAACTATAACTAACCTAGCAATTTTCAAACAACATATTTTTGATTCTTTTTTTTCTAACGCTCAAACCGATGTGGTGTATACTGACTTCGAAAAAGCCTTCGATAAGGTAAACCATAACCTACTAATTGGAAAGTTAAAAAATTATGGTATCAACAACCCTCTATTATCTTGGTTTAATTCTTTTTTAAAAAACAGATCTCAAATAGTAAAATATGGCAACGTATACTCTGATCCAATTTCAGTCTGTTCTGGTGTCCCTCAAGGCGATCACCTATCACCTATTTTATTTAACATTTTTATAAATGATATATCTTTAGCTATAAAAAATTCTAATTTACTGCTATTTGCTGACGATGCAAAAATATTCAAAACTATTAATTTTAAATCAGACACTACGCTTTTTCAAGCTGATTTGAATTATTTTCAAAATTGGTGCAATTATAATGATATGCAACTAAATATTAATAAATGTGCTATAATTTCATTTTCTTATAAAAAAACTAATATACTTTATGATTATACTTTATTTAATTCTGCTATCCAACGCGTAGTTATTATTAATGATTTAGGCATTTATTTCGACGTTAAATTAAATTTTAATTATCATATTGATAAAATAAGAAATAAAGCAATTTCAAAATTAGGTTTTTTAAAACGTAGCTGTTCGGAATTCAGTAACGCACATGCTTTAATAAGTGTTTATAATTCTTTAGTACGTTCCAATCTTGAATATGCTTCCTTTATTTGGTCTCCTAATAACATTACTCCTATACAACACCTGGAATCAATACAAAACTCTTTTCTACGTTTCATTTCTTATAAATGTAATGTCCAAAGACCTTCTCATTCGTCTTATGACGGTGTATTAGGTTTTTTCAATATTTCAACATTAAAAACTCGAAGAAATTACTTTAATATAATATTTCTATATAAATTAATAAATAATAAGACACAATGCCCTCAATTACTAGAAAAAATAAACTTTAAAATAAATTATAAAAACTCTAGAATTACAAACCCATTTTTTATTAATAACGTTAGAGCCAAATATTCATTTTCTTCTCCAGCTAATACTTTAATGATATCTGGGAATAGTATTAATTTAGATTTATTTTATTGTTCAATAAATGATATAAACTCGGCATTAAATTTATAATCATTGTCTTTAATATTTATACTAAATGGTGTATTACTTTTGATTATTAAGGACTTGAAATAATTAGTTAATGTTTATAATTTATATAATATGTACTGTTGATAAGATTATGATTATTATTTAGGGATAAGCTGTTTGATGTTATTTATTATTATACCAATTGAATTATATACTATGAATTTATGAATTATGTTTATGTATTTTTTTTGAAATGTTTTATTATTATTTAATATTAATTGTTACGCTGTATTAATTTAGTACACTGATGTGTAAATGTGTAACATACGTTTTGCTGCTGTAAATTGTTTTTTGTAAATGGAGTTTACTCCGTATGAAATAAATAAATAAATAAATATAAGTGCAATAAGCGATTAAAAACATCTTCTAAAATTAAATTATATTTAGTGAAATATATTACACTATAACACATTACGCACAAAATCTACTAAAATTTGTATAAAAATACTGAATAGATGATCTGTAGTAAGGATTTCCAAATTTCTGCCTTGTTGGTGGTAATTTGGTATGATTTCAAACTTTTGAATACATCTCCTAAAAATATCATTATAAAAATTAATTATTTAAAATTTAATAGTAAATATTTATTATTTATCTTAAGTGAAACAAAGATAGAAAATTTATGTCTAAAATAAATTTTATTAGATATCGATTTTAAAATTCAAAATTATAGCATGTATACATTCTGATAATGAAATAATTGAAATATTGATCACCTTATGAGCAATAAATACAATTGAAGTATAGATTGTACATGAACAAGAAGTTATTGCTTAATATTATACATTATGAAATTATTAAACAAAATATTCTTATAACTTCAATTTAATTATACCAAATACATTTTATATACCTATTTTTTTTTATGTTATATAATAAATAAAGAATTGTTATTATTTTATTTTTAAAAAGAGTTATATAAACTGTATATAATTTGTTTAAAATTCAGATAAAGAATTAAAATATTCAACTAACAAAATTGTTGATATTATTTATTTTAATATACAAATTTCTGTTCTTATGAAATTTTAAGAAATTATATAGCTGAAGTATATACCTATAAAAACATTCCTATAAAAATGTTCGCTATTCAGAGGTGTCCAAATAGGGAAGTTTCACTGTATTATATTTGGTTTCAGATACGATGTTTCTATCATAATTATAAATTAAAGTTAAGAATGAAGGTATAGTATTAATAGATATAGGTGTTAGATGATTTCTTTATATTTAAAATATTTGTAATTGGTCAATTTTGAAGCAGCTACATTTTTTTTTATAATATGGTCGTTTTATATTATTTTAAGAAATAAACCTTGTAAATTTGCAGTATTACAATATTATTAATTTGATTATATGACCTAAATTGTTTTCTTGGTATTTCAAGGTAGGTATAATTTTTTAAAAACAGTAGACACAAAACACTGATATAGGAAAAGTAACTATAGTGCGTTTCACGAAATTAGAGACTCGATTGAAGCGCGACCCGTGGCCAAAAATTTGAATTACAGTGCATACCAATTTTACCGAATGAACGGAAAATTCGAAATTGATAATACTTATTATGTACATCAACTTTTTTATTTCAATTTTATAACAAAAACCATTGAGTCCTAACATTGTATAACGCGATGCAGTGAAGTCTCTAGTTTCATTAAATCCATTTATCGTATAGCACAGATTGTATCAGCATTTCAAATTCCGCGTGTATTTGAGTGTACATATTGAGAAGCCCTATTGATTTTTTCCCACCTGTCGCGCTTCGATCGAGTCTCTAATTTCGTGAAACGCACGATAGGTTAGGTTATAACCACTATAGGTCATTGGTATATCCTTTATGTGTTGATATGCTATTACTAACCTATTATAATATGCTATTACTTAAAGGACCATCCAACTCAAAAAATCAATTATTATTTTATTACCACAATAAATAGAATAGAGTTTAACTAAGATAATGATACTACTAAAATTCATTTGCGACTATTCGTTCGCCAGTTATCGTGATTCTTGACATTACGCGTGACGTCACGGATTCATTCGCCGCGGCGGCGGCCATATATAATACACGGCGGTATTTATCCATTTTTGGTTTAATGTAAAATAACTGCTAATGAACTTATTATTTTTCGAATGAACTAATCATATGTATTTAAGAGTATCTCATAATCTTTCTAATCGTATCATTATTTCACATTTTGGTTTAATCTATTAGAAAAATATGACACTTAAATCAATTATTTTACGAATTTACCATACATTCATTACAGTAAACGTGTGTAATATTGTTTTGACGATCGTGACATCGTGTACTTACAGGTTTTCGAAGCCTAAACTGGCTATTTTAGTATTAACTTAACTTGTAGCTAATATTAGAAGTGGGTGAGCGCTTGCATAATATTATTATCTGAATATTCTTACAAACAACAAATACACTCGACATCGTTATTAAAAATACAACATTTTTCGCACGTGCACCAATTATTTATGTTAGTCACTTTTGATCGTCCATTAACATTTATTTCCAAAAGTGAATTATTTAAATATTGCGGTTGGATATCTGCTCCCAGATCATCCACTGTTGGTTCAAAATTATATGGTTGAAGGAAATTGAAGGCCATTGGAAAAAAATATCACATTAACACTGTTAGTACCTACTTAGTACGTCTTACTACTTAATACTAAAACGAAATGTAGGATATTAATATTATTATAACCATAAAGATATTTATAACCTTAATATGATGATAATATTATATTGTTATGAAAAATAAACATCGATAAAATGATGTAAAATTAGAAATAAAATCATAGCAGTAGGTACTCTTATACCTAAGTTATGACAATGGTGTATTTTAATTTATTATAAGTTATGATTTTATTAATATTAAACTAAAATGTGATATCATTATACGAATAGAAAGATTATGAGATAATCTTAAATACATTTGATTAGTTCATTCGAAAAATAATAAGTTCATTAGCAGTTATTTTACATTAAACCAAAAATGGATAAATACCGCCGTGTATTATATATGGCCGCCGCCGCAGCGAATGAATCCGTGACGTCACGCGTAATGTCAAGAATCACGATAACTAGCGAACGAATAGTCACAAGCAAATTTAAGTGGTATCATTTTTTTCGTTATAGTATGCACTATACTTTAAGCCAAAGAAAATTTTATGAGTTGGATGGTCCTTTAATATGTCTAAAAGAACTATAAACGATTTTTTAACGTGACTTATAAAAAAAAAGAAGCTTTTCCTGAATTATTCGATGTTCCAAGTTCGATATCAACTTACGGGTATCTAAATATTTTGTTTTATATTAACTATTTAATATTTTTTTGTTCAATACTAAGATATTTAAAGCATAATGCACTTAACACTTACAATTTAGATTTCAGAGACTCCTGTTTACTGAGCTGTAACGCAACTACCATATTTTAAGGGAAAAGGTCGAATATCTTAAGAGATTAAATAAACAATTTTTATTTTAAAGATACTGTACTCATATATGGAGTGTCAAAAGTAGGGAGTCCAAATTAAAGGCGCTCTGGCTCCTGTCGCCCTCTCCGTTTTTTGTATCGAACTATTGTGCCTGCTCTAATATATGTTGGCCTCTTTTTGGCCCGTCCTGAGAAAAATTCTTGGCGCTATTAGTGGTAGTGTGGACCGCTGATGTAACATACAACCATATATGCTTCATTACACATTCAATAATTTCTATTCACTGTGTATCTACATATTATTCAGTGTAGCTAATGTGGATAAACGAAATTCCATCACAGAATAGACCTAATTAATCTATTATGTGGTATGATACACGAAAGTAAATAAATATATAACGATTGTGTACTTTAGTTAAATTATAATATATAATTGATACAGTCGACATACAAAGTTACATAACTTGTATCTAAGCAAATTGATAATAATAAATTATTCTCAATAGATAGATATTAAGAATTACTTGCAGTCTTGGTTTTTGAAGTTAATGAGGAAAATACTATAGTTTTAAGTCGTAATAACTGCCAAATGCATTACAATATTTACTTTTATCTAGTATTCAAATACATGAGTAGTCCATAACTACACTTTTCTATGCCAATTAGGAATTACAATTAAATTAAAATTATAATTTTAGTGATTCTTAAATACCCATTTGTGTATTCTCAGTAACTTATCTTACCTATATAGACATTCTTCTTTAAAGCACATAACTTTAACAATATTAAAAAATATGACGCCCAATGTATGAGCAGTAGATGTGTTGACTTTATTTAAACATTGCTGAAACTTTTTATCGCATTCACAGTGGGATCTGCAATTATACATTTTTTTATTATTATTTTTTTTTTCATTTACCTTATTACTTTTTTATAACATTTAGCATATAAAATCTTATATAATTATCAATTTTGAAATGATGAAATGTCATACACATATTTTTTACAAAACCCAAGTAAAATAATTTACCTTGTGTACGGAGAAGTGTTACAAATATTAAAGTAGCATTGACCAGTCTCTAAAGTTCTAGTGCAGTGATCATGTTCTCGACAGCAAATATCTTCTTCGCGATAAACTCCCAAGTCTGAATAATTTTTGGCAATATTACCGGGTCCACACCATTTTGTGCCTATTTCAATAAACACAACATGTGATTACCGATTTAATAAATTGTATGATTATTATTATTCTTACCAGGATACATAAAATCAATGTTTTGACATGGACCCCTCTGTGTGCCTCGGCATATTTTATAAAATAACTCGACTGATTCAACATACGTTGATTCAAACACCATCAATGGATTATTTTCTAATAACTTTTGTATTTCATTCCTATAACCAATAGTTATACTACGAATAATAATATTATGTATTATATAATAGATTACAAATCTTAAAGAAGAAAACGGGTTAAGCTAAATCTATGTATTTTACAATTTATGTTGTACAATATACTGGAAAAATAAATATAAATTCATACAGTTATTAAATCTATTGATGAGTCAATTAAATTGAAAATGTTGTAAAATTAATAGTAATATTAATATTAATAAAATTCTTCTTCAGAAATCATCGACTAGGTACCAAGTGATTTCTTGTTGACTAGTGACTTGATTTGATGTGGGCAATACCCAATTTTGTGGATATATAGTCAACGTTTTCGGGTAGTGGATATCCATTACTCAAAACTTTCGGGTACCCTATAGTATTTGATATACGAAAATGGTTTTGCTAAGTCTAAGTTTTTGCTAAGAGGTAATCAGTATTAAGCCGGTCCCACACGACTTATGTACTCAGCAAATAATCGTCAATCATAATGCTTTACGAGTCGTGTAGGAGATGTTCATTTGTCAAATATGACAATTATTTTTATTCGCTGAGTCGCTCAGCGTTTCCCATCGGTTGTCGGTAAATGTGACACGAGTTAAAGGAATTATAAATAATCGCGTATCGATAATTTGGTTATCGTGGAGTTTCCCACACGACTCGTAATCCTGGCTCGTTACTTGCACCACTTACTAGTTTTTATATTTATATTTAGTTTGTTGGAAGTCTGCAACGTGGTAATTAATATGCTATTTATTTAGTATACGCATTGTTTTTGATTAAATGATAATGTCCACCACCTTCTTTTAGTTTTTTTTTTTAATTTTCGTTTTTAAATAATATGCAGCACACATTACCGTAAATGCAGCGGCGCTAACAACAGACTTCTTGTCTTCACTATTCATTCGGACTGACACAGTCATACATTTCGTTTTCGTATATTATTTATGTCCGAGTATCTGAGTCGTGTAGGAGTATTGACGATGACAATTAATAATACATGATGATCGGATGTTCGCCAAATACACGAGTCGTGTGGGACCGGCTTAAAATATACAACTAAATAAATATTATAATAATTAAATAATTATATTGATAGGTGTTTGAAAAGTTTTGTGAACTATGCTGTTTTTATATTCCTATAGCTACTAATTTACTGTAATGTAAAAGTTAATTGTAAATTGTTAAAAAAGTTGTATAAAATAATATCTATTTATAGCAGTTATTTATCTATGAAACTGGAAAAAAAAATAACAAAATATGGGTTTCGTTATAATAATTTACTAATGATTATACAAACTATAACGGGTACCCGATCCATAACGAGTTCATAACCAATTCATAACGGGTAGCATATAAGCATACCATACATTGCTAGAGACCCATAGGAAATATAGAGCTCTCATTGGTCCTATTGAATTTGTGATAACATGATAAAATTATCAATATTTTCAAATTTGATGCTTTTTCTAATTAGAATAGATTTGTTAATTAACAAATTCCCCCATTGCCCCCCCCCCCTTGGATCCGCCACTGCGTGAAACCCGGGTACCCGGGTAGTATCCGGGTATTCAGGTATCAAGACTACTACCATATATCCTGTCATATTTGTATTATTATTATTATTATTATTATTTTTTGATTATTGTCTTATAAATTAGACGAATACTTAGAAGTAATCGATGGACAATTTTGATGTTATTTAAATACAGCTTGAAAAATGAATAGGTAAGTCAGAGCATATTTTATGAAATGTTCACTAGGTAGCACTTCAACAAAATTGTCTACCAGAGGAACATATAGGGAAAATCAACTCCTGTCATGTTACGATTACGGTCAGTAACACGATTATCCATCACTGGGTAGCATTCAGTTATCACTGAGTGGCACTAGTGCTACGTACTTTATATGTTAAAATATGCTCTGAGGTAAGTACTAAAAATATTGTAAAACAAATTAACCTACCTTTCCTCTGCGTTCAATTAATATAATTAATAAATTGTAACAAATTGACATTTATACTGTTTTAATTTAAAAACCATGCGTATAATCAGTGGCGTAGCTGAGGAAGATAATTGATGGATCGTCCCCCTTAGGAATTTTTAATGGTGATATTTTAACCATGGTAGAGCCAATAGTTTAGAAAATAATATAATGTTTATATCCGTGAAATTTCTAAATTACACCCTACCCTTCTCTTAATTGAGCTCCAACTATGCTACTGCGTATAATAACTTATATTTATATTATACTTCTGTATATGCAGTTAGTGGTGGTTCCTAAAGGATCACATAAGTGCTCTTGATTTGATGTGGGTAATACCCGGATACCCAGAAACTCGGGTACCCGGGTATCCGTTTATCCGGGTAATACCCGATTTTGTGGGTAGTCAATGTTTTCCCGTAGTGGGTACCCATTACCCAAAATTTTCGGGTACCCGATGGTTTTTGATATACGTGAACGGTATAGTTAAGTCTTAACTCCTAAGAGGTAATCAGTATTAAATTATAAATTACACAATTATTCGAATAAAAAATATCTAAGAAAATATAAAAATTATCTATACAAATATAATCTAAGATATACATACCTTAACATACCTAAGATTATTAAGCTATGGTTATCGAACAGAAACAGATAAGATAAACTAAAGTCTAGTTATTAATACTTTCATATTCTTGTATACACTTTTACTATTACCTATCGAATTATAAATACATATTGGAATTGTTGTCAAAATTTACAGAGTATGTAAAAATATGTAAAATTAAATATTTCTTTATTTATTGTAAATAATGTGAAACGAATTTATCATTTACAATAGTTATTAATTTATCATGTTTTAAAAAAAATATGTATTTACATACAAATCCTAGCTCTAGTAATGAGTATACAAATCATAATGGGTACCCGATCCATAACGGGTACCCGAAATTTTGTAAATCGGGTTATACCCGTAAAACCCGGTTACCCGGGTACCCGAGTATCAAGAGCACTAGTTCACAACTGTAGTGCACAAGAAATTTGTAAGATACGTATGTAGGCGTATAAAAAATTATTAATTCTGTTATAGGTACACTTTATTTTTTAAAGCTCTATGAGATTTTTGTTACGGTAAAATAAATATAAGCGGATATTCATTGAAAATGTTGGGGTGGGGCTAATATTTTTTACGTAAATCTAACCGTACAGTGAATTTTAATGTAAGACTGTGTATATGGTTATATAATATTTATAACATTATACCTATATTGTTAAAAACTACCTATTCTTATTCCATTGTAAATAATGTAGGAAATAAACTCGAAAACTGGTAAATATATATAAGACTTAACAACTTTAGTGAATATTGTTAAACGCAACTGTCATGCATGAAATACTAAGAATTGAGCCATTGTACAGTAATTATATACATCGTTGCGTACTCCATGACAGATACGTCTTCCTTAAGGCTAATCGCAGATAGAATATTAATTTAAAAATGTACATTATCCATTTGTGTGGTTGGATTTAATGGTAAATAAGTCAAAAGGATAATATATTTTTTAAAAGTTGTTGAAGTTTTTGTACATATTTCAGTACTTGTTTATGCTGTAGAGTTATTTATTTTTATCTGACATATAAATGTATCAATATATATTAACAACAATTTATCATTTGACGTAATCTAGTTATTTCGCCTAGTATTTCAATTATTTTATTGTGTTAAAATCTACAGCATTAAAATATAATCATCATAATTTAATGATATACTTAGTACAATTTTAATTAAAAAATAATAATATTTTAAATCAAAAAGTTGTCCATGTGTAAATATGGATTCGAATTATTTTAGCGGTTATTTGTATTAAATAATTTGAAAAATATTCTTAATTATAATAAAATTAGGCCGTTTCCTTAAATAATTATTGGCAAGAAAAAAATTACGTACTAATTTAAATACAATTTTAAAATTCTATATTTTTCTTTTATGTAATTATTCTTACTTTTTTTTTTTGAAATCAAATCTCGGATTAACAATAAAAAACCTTTTAAATTTATATTTATTAATGTTAATAAAATATGACTAATTATTATTAGGTCTAATTATTTAAATATAGTATTATCGTTATTTGAAGGTTTATTTTTTGAACAATATTGTTTTCGTATAAATAATGACAATAACACGTTAAGGACACTTAAATTTACATAGTAATTGAGCTTTAAATAATAATTAATGTTTTTAAACTTATATATTATATGAACAAGAAAACAATATCACATTAAATTATCCATATTATCCATACTTATTGAATTCCGTGGAATGTGGATTGAATATTAAATGTACTCACGAATTGTAGATCGAAATAGAAAAAATTACGTAGTTAATAAATATAATGTTAGTTTTTACGTACCTACCTATATCTGCAACTAAATATTTTACAATTGTTAATTAGTCCGTTAAGACTTAACATGGCCGATTCATATAATAGATAAACTGATAGTCTATTGACTTATATGCAACGAAACAAATGGCATAGGAAATGTTTTTGCATTTAAAATATTAAAATAAAACACAGTATAGGAAATATCATAACACTGAAAATGATATAATAAATAAAGAACAAAGATTTTAAATTTTAAATTAAGAGCATTACACCCAAAGATAAATCGTTAATTTTACTTGTTGTTGGTCAGTAAAAATCCTTGGATCCAGTTATTGTTTTTACATTTTTTGTACATTTACGAGTATCTATACTTTTTCTCCCTCTCTAACAGTGAATTACATTGTTCTTGTTCATCACGATCAAATCTAATGAAAATGCATATCTTGTCCTCGTAAATAGTTTTACCTGATGAGTTACTATTATATTCTTGGTAAACAAACTATTAATATGAATAAGTGATTACTCGTTCGTAGTTTACCGGATATGGGATTGCAATCTATCCGACTAGGAAATACATTTATTTTTATAACAGTAGCAGATTTTTACAGATTGACAAAAAAAAAAAAAAAAACATTGTAAGTAGAAATTTTATTTTGATCAGTAAGTTATTCTTGTATAAAGTTTTATCCCCTTACTTTTTAGTAAATATTTGTTTACTATTATTTTAATTTAAACAGAATAAAGTTGTATCTGTTGACATTTTTTTATTAATCTCTGTTAAGTAGTAACATGTACTATATTTGTTTCCGTATTAAAATGTTAATTATTTAATATTTTTTTATATGTCTATACTATTTATAATTAATATTTTACCTGTTATGGTAAATCCGGCAAATTGGAAAGTTGTGTGTAATTTCCAATGCTTTTTTTCGTAATTTGTCAACTATAATCAATGTCCCGTAGTTGGGTGACGTTACGAAAAACAACAATATAGCAATACACGTAACCTACAACATTTAATAATGAAAACAAAATATTATTGTGAAAAATCGTAGAGCCACAAAAATTATTGGTATGGATACTTGAGTTTTATATATATTATTTATAAGTTAAAGATTAAATATTTTAAATAATTACCTTGTCATTCTGCTTAATGCCCTATTATAATTACTGTGATTAAATGGTTAACTGAATATTTAATATTAAAAAATGGATAAACATATTTATTTATTATTTTAGTTTAAATTATAAATTAAATATAAATTCATTTAAACTTTAAATTAAAGACTTTTTATTTTTACTTAGTTAATTTTAAATAATTTGTTGCTAGTACACTTTATTATAATAATTGATTTATTTTATTTATTCCCTATAATATAACTAAAAAATTATTCAATCAAAAGAGATCAATTATATATGTAATTCTTTTTTTTAGGTAGTAATTTTTAAAAATATTTTAATTATTGTTTAAATATAATATATTTATAATATTAATATAATTAACTAAATATTTGCCTATAGTGAAAATTATATTATATTTATATTATTTAGGTGTATATTATATTTATAAATAAAATTATATATACACTTTTAATTTTTAAAAATTATAAAATTCCAATCTTACCTTCATAACTCAAAAAAGTGCATTTGTGTTTTGGTCATTTTCTTTACCATAAAATAAATTTTTTCTGAAGTCAAAATTTTAATAAAATATAAAATAATATTTTGAAGACAAAAAATTAATTTAAATATAACTTTTAAAATTTAATGTAAACTCCGAATAAAAAAAATGTGACAAAAACTTCTACACTTCTTGTTTATAAACCATAAATGTAACTTGGTAACATGCTTTAACCCTCTGTTTACATAGTCAGTTTATGATGCACATTGAGATTTTCGTACACGGTACTCTCGTAACACCTAGACTAAACTGCTTATTGCTTGGAGTGTTTGTTGACCTCTTGCTGCGGTTTGTTGTGTATAAAATTCAAGGATGCAAAGAAGCACCTCCCTCCGGTTTTTGGCCTTAGCACAAAGTCCAGTAGTGGTCATACATGTGTTGTACTATTTGTTGTCTATTCAAATGTTTGACATTAACACTGAGAAATAATGTCTTATTATGATATTCGTAACTGTGACAAATCTATATTGTAAAGTCGTTTTGTATTACGAATTTGGTTCATTTGGAGTACAAATTTTCCTCGTTAATTTCTTATCGCTAACAGTCATGTTAGTTGTAGCCACAGGGTTTTATTAATTTAAGTTTATATCCATTTAACTATCCGTATACGGCTGTGCACTTCACAATTATTTCGACTAACCAATTATACGCCGGTGTAGTATCGTTCATTGACCTTCATTCCACACGTGTCAATTTAAAACTCCTTCATAATATTTAACTGATCAACATATTTACTTAACATCTGTTATAACTTAAAATAATACATTTTCCATTGATTATGTATTGTAATATTTAATCACAATTCATAGTTATAGCTATATATATTTACAATTTACAATACATGGGTAATTCAATTAAAATATTATTTCTTATTAGATTCTTGGAGTGATGGAATCTATTAGTTGTACAATGATGTGTGTTTATTTTTTTTTGTGTCTGACGACACCTTTTTTGGCAGTAAAAATACTTCAATTTGCTTATGTAGCAACTTTTCTGAAAGGAAAGTGAATGTAGATGGTACTTTGGCAAATCTAAAATCAAAATTTTCAATACTTTTTAAAAAAATCGAAAAAAACGATAAAAAAATTACGAAAAAACGGGAAATTTTACGCAAAATCACGTTTTTACAAATTACATTTTTTTTAAATGCTCTAACTCAAAATCGAAAAAGCGCAACAACTTGAAATTTTTACAAAATCTTTATATTGACGTTCTCTATACATGGTTAAGTTTTCAAAGTATTTTGACATATTTTGACTTATTTATAGACAATTTTTCTAAATTTTTCGTTTCAAAATAAAATATACTTATTACAATATTTATAAATAACAATGTATTATATTCTAGACTAACATATTATCTCCGTTCAGAGTCGTTTTTCGTATACAATGATACCAATCATTGAATTCAAATTTAACAAATCTATTATAATGACCTATCCTATGAAGAGTCGCACTCCACCCCCAAGTGTACAGCAGAGCGAGGCCCATCCGGTTCTTTTTTTTTATTGTATTTTGTAGAAATCATCGAGATATCATAAGCAAATACATATTGTTATATAAATTAATTTTTATTTTCATTAATTTGCATGGCAATTTAAATGTTTGTACCATTAGTAGGTAATTACAAATTTGGGTTATAAGTACTATTTCTTCACTGATTATTATTGAGCAGATAACTGCATAAGTAAATTTAGAAATCAACCTTTTAGAAAACTGAAATTGTTCAATTAGGAGTCAATATCATGTCAATATCATTTTAATCAATAAATTATCTGTATAAAGCCCATAAAGTTATTGGTTAATTCAATTTTATACTTTCTACAAGCTGTTCTTTTTAAAAAATAAAATATAACATGAATCTAACTTAGATATATATTTAAATTGAAAATTGAAAATTTGTAAAAATATTTTTAGTAAATTAGCTAATTTTATTGTGATAATAGATTTTATATTACCTATTTATTTTATTTCCATCGGTAATTCCAAATTGGTATTTAATATATGTATCTAAAATAATTTAAGCAATTTAATACTTTACAGTTTTATTCTAAGTATATTAATATAAATAACCTATATTTTGTTCGGTGAGATGATACCATTTTTTACCTGAACTGTATAATATCTTAAGGGATATTGTTTGACTCATAAATACTAATGAAATGGGATATCATCAAATAAAGTTGTTTGTCATAGTATATTGATTAATTCTTAAAAATACAAATTAAAATCGTGTATTTATACGCCTTTAATTAATAACTTCTAAAGATTTGGTTTTTTCAACATAAAATAGGTAGGGTTATCGTAAGTGCCACAGTTAGAGATTCAGGTGCCCGGGTGCAAGTCATATTATGGAGGCCCCTATTTTGGATTTTGAGTGTAACAAAGAATCATACCATTAATAAGATTTGGACTCTTTTAAACTTAAACATGAAATATTTTGCGGGTGTAATGCATTCCTTGCACCCTCGCCAAGTGCGGCACTGGTTATCGTTTATATTATAGGTGTAAGTGTAATACCTATTATTAATATTTTTCAAGCTTTAGAAAATTTGAAGTCATTACTAATTATAAAAAACATGAAACGATAAATCGTATAATTGAATTACCAATATTTTATGAAATAAGAACGGAACAAGTTTAAACTATTAGCTATTACATTTATTTGTAGAACGAATTTAAAATTAAATAAATCAAAACGAATCGATAAATTAATTGTAGTTTTACATACTCTAGTGAGAGAGTACACATAATAAAACCAACTGCATAATATGTTACCATTTTTTAATATTTTATGTTTTGGCGAAAATAATTTAATTCACCAAAAAGCTTAATAAGTATACATAAATAAGGCTAGGTTTACATTGACCTAGTCTAATAGATACTAGATCCTAATTATCAGTTATATAACTCTATATTGAGCTATTAATGTATAACATATTTTTAATTTACTTATATTCTCAATGAAATATGAAAACCGAAAAAAATGTTGATAAAATTAAAATTTTATTGAATTCTTGAGGTTAACAATCAATAATAAAATGAAATTTTACTAAATTGACAATTAGTTGATGTGTCCTAAAAAGTTTATCTGATTTAAAGTTAAGAATATGATATTTATAGTTAACATTAAAACTAAATGTTTTTATATATATATATTGTATACTGAATACGAGTATTGTAGTTATTTATTGTTATTGGAAAAATATGTTCTATACAAACTAACTGTCAAGATGTATTGATCGAAAATTAAGTTCTGCTAAATACATCCAATTATCCTATCAATGTTAATTTAATATGATGGAATAGTTAGAAAATACCTTTAAAACATGACTACAGCTAATACCCCTCAAGAATGTTACTCAAATTAATGAAAACACTGAAATCCTTCATTTAAGGTTACTAAGTAATTTATATAAAATGTGTGAGATGTGTATAGATGTAATTTGTTAATGAGATTTTAAAACATTCGTTTAACATGCAGTTAAGTTTAAAATGCATCATTACTACAAAATGACCGTGAATAATATTGATTCAAATATTAGATTATACATAAAGATAGAAATATATAATATTACATTAAAATCATCATAGATTTTTAGTATCTGAAAATAATTATTATTAATTATCCTTATACATTATACTTACAGAAACTATTTTCAAGTTAATTAAATTACAAAACTAAAATTTATTATAATTTTAAAATACTATATTATAGTTTTGTTAAAGATATAATACTCGTATATATTGGTATAACTTCGTCTATGTTAAAGTAAAGGCATAAAAATAAAATTGAAACGAAGATTTCTAATTTAGTATCTTAATTCAAACAAATTATTTAAGTGCTTCTTACTCGTTTTGATTTGAAAACATAATTTTTATGTTCCTTGATTTTGTTAAAAACTAGTCGTGACTAGTTATAATTTAGAAACAGTAAAAACTCATAACTAGTAGGATAATTTCAAATAGTGTACTATAACTATATAAAATAAACTTAAATAATGTTATTGCCCGTATAGGAATTATTTTACATAATTTGTATACTGTATTTCTAAATTCCGTTTATTGTTAATAAGAACTCGCATATGTTTTTATACTTGAATAATAAATGTAATCATAAAAACTAGAGTTTATTTTACTTCAAAATTGAAATTCACTAAATGATTTTTAACTATTAATGTTCTTCAGAATAGTTACTACTTGATTTACTTATAATTATACAATTCTCAACAGCAATGTTGGAATTCTAAAGTAAAATAAACATGATTTTTTATTTGAGTTTGTATAAAGCTGTAGCTTGTACCATGTAGCAGGTAACGCACACAGGGGGAGGGGGTTTACCATTAATAGTAAACTAAAATAATCAATGTTGTACTTAATGTATTAATGTTAACCTAAAGCAAACATATTGTTAAACGTTGTACAAAAATAGTATATACTATTTATATTTGTACATGGAAAATAAAAATTTATTATGAACGGTTTATAAGGTCAACGAAAACAAAATGAAAATTGTTAACTTGTTACAATATAATAATGCATGTATAATAGTATAATTATAGTTCAAATGAACTAGTCCAGCATATTCAGGAACTAATATCATCATCAAATAAAACATTCACTTTCATATGGGTCCCGTCTCACGTCGGCATTTCTGGCAATGAAACAGCCGACAAACTCGCAAACAAAGCCACACTTCACCACAATGCTCCAAAACTAATACTAACCACTTCCTTAGAGGCATTCAACATCATTAACCTCAAAAT
This sequence comes from Sipha maydis, assembly GCA_034509805.1. Lineage (NCBI taxonomy): Eukaryota > Metazoa > Arthropoda > Insecta > Hemiptera > Aphididae > Sipha > Sipha maydis. Next base: position 59,229 of record JASXSY010002748.1, read on the forward strand.
ATTAGACACATGGCAAGAAAACTGGTCCAACGTCCCCCAATCAAATAAATTAAGGAACATCAAGCCTCACACAAAAAAATGGAATTTTCCCGGTATCTTATAAAGGAGAGACGAGATCATTATTACCCGAACCAGAATAGGCCACACACACCTAACCCACTCATTCCTCATCACCAAGGAACCTCCACTATGCGACGCATGCAATGTCACCTTATCGATCGACCACATTGTTATAAAATGCCCAAAATACTCTGAAGCTCGGAAAATCTTCAAAAACCCAACATCCCTCCAACTCGCACTCAATGTAGAAAACACCGAAGCAATCTATACATTTTTCCATTATATACATCTAAACCAAAAATTGTAAATATCTGTATATAATATAATATAATATGTTGATACTACAGATCTGTGGAGGGCTAAGCCCTCCAAACTCCCCAATTACGGTTTATTAAATTCATTTACCATATTTTTGTTTAGAAACTTAATAAATGTATTACAATGAATTAACATAAATCCATTTTGTTGTTAATTATTTATTTTTAATAGTATAAAAAAACATTTATAATACAAAATCTAATTTTCTGGGATTCAAAGCCATTTCGTTAATTATTTCCTCTACATCAAGATGTTTGTCCCGATGAATGGACATCAAAGCAAGTCTTCATTCAGCCTCGTTTACATAATAATAAAATTAAAAATAAAGTACAAACAAGTTATATGGTTATACAGTAGATATTAAATATTTTTCAAAATAATTAAAAGATTACTTCGTCTATTGAAGATCTTATAATAAGTTTTCAACCTTTTTAAAGTTGAAAAACATCTTTCGGGTGTTGCTGTCGATATCGGTAATGTACATAATATTTTGATTAAAAAATGAATATTGGGAAAGTCAATCAAGGGACAGCTCAAAAGTGCTTCTACCCACTTTGTGGTTAATCCCTTAATTGGCTATTTTTAATTTCCAAATTTTTATTTAGATATAGGTATTATCATGTTCTTCTGGTGGTAAGTGCAATTCAACTAAATTATCAAATGCTATTTTTTCAGCATCAGAAAATATTGTTGTAAATAAACATTCAAACCCTATATTAATATACAAAACATAATATTTAATACCGATTTTTATACTAACCTTGATAAATCAATAAACCTATTACCTTCAAAAATGAATTATTAATTTAAAAATCGAGTTGTAAGTTGGTTAATAAAATTTTCAATAAATGGCATAAACACTGTCACTGAATAATAATCTTCTACAGGATACTTGAGGATTCGCTCTATTTGTTTGTTATATTGCTGTGCGTTTTTTAATTTTTCTGTGCCAATAATATTTGTTAAGTTCTATTTAAATATTAAAAGTTAATTACACATTAATACTCAACATTGAATTACTTCAAAACTCAAATCACATACTTTTAGTTTCTCAAATAAAATGTGAAATTCTATTTCTGCATCCTGTCTCATTTCTTTTAAAGTATTAACTAATAATTCAACAGTACTTAAAGTACTTTTTAAATCTTTCCGTTATTTTTTAGTTGTTTACACACAGGCATTACAAAGGCAAAAAATATCTAAAATATTTAAATATATATTATACATATATAAATACATATTTATTTAAATTTCCTATTACATTCCATATTACATATCCTATTAAAAAAAATAACTCTTTATATTATATGTTTATTTTCAAAATGATTGAAGTTTGTTAAAAAAAGACAGAAATGTATTGTTATTTTATTTTTCAAATTTAAGATTTTGTTATAGTTAAGTTAGAGAATGATTTGGCATCTTCTTATGAAGTTCATTTAAAAAAAAAATTATTTTTTATTTTATGTATAGTAATGTTTGAAATGAGTTTAAAAAATGATATTTATTTTAAAATGTTTTTAATTATGAATTTTTTACGTAATATCTGTAGGCTGTAATATCCTGAATATTTTCAAAATCAAACATGAAATTATCTCATATTTATCTAGATAAAAATGTACTTATTTTTATCTTTATCTAGATGAAATTCAGTATAACTATCTTTATCTGTATCTAGATAAGAATTAGTATAGTCATCTTTATCTTTATCTAGATAAATTATTAGTTATCTATTCCCAACACTGATCCATTATCGTGCTACTAACCGTTTATCGGCCACACATTATGATTCCTGGAACTACACTAATAATAGTTGAGAATAATATAATAGCCTTGCCCAATGTTGATTTTTGATGAGAATATAGCCATATTAATATTATATTTAATCTCAAACTGCAGACACCAGACTAATCGAAAATCAAAATAAGAATATTTTTGTACTCGCTATTAAATAATTACGTACCGGCGGCGGACCAAAACAAATACATCGGGTAATAAATATTAATTATTATTACAATAATATAATATTTATTAGAATTGTGCCACTCGCCATCAATTATGATCCATAACGCCGATCATTTTAATTGTCCATAGTATTAAAGATGACAAGTATATATCATAAAAGAACCCCTCTCTAGGAGCTACACATTAGTTTTTAACAACAGACAAATCAAAATTTAAAATTCGAAATTTCAAACAAAAGTAATGATAACGACGCCCAATATTTTAATAACTGCATAAACCGGATAATATGACAAGTCGCCACGGCCATAATATATATCTTTACATAAATACTAAAATATGTAATCATTTTTATTATTATATTATTATTAATATTTCACACTGTCAGTACAATAAGGCCACAATTCGAAAAAATCAAATGTTCAGGAAATCAATATGAAAGTTTAGAATATTATGACAATTTTTTCATCAGACAAAAAAAAATGTTGACGGTGGATTCATGTTTATAATTTTGTTGTAATTTTAATCATGTGGTTTTTAGTAAACGAGCCACATTTCGTTTTACGGCCAAATTGTCCTAAGGATTTGAACATATACGTTCAGAGCAATAAAGGTAATCGTCAAATATTATCAGTACTAATATAAAGAGGTAGATAGCCCCACTACCAAAAAAGAGAAAAAAATTACAAATTCATAGACACCAAAAACACAAAAATCATAAATTTTGAGTTGTGGTCTTATTGTACTGATAGTGCGATTTATTAATTATTTTACATAGGTTATGAACCAAAAAATGATTTGACCATCGTGATAAATGAATAATAAAAACTTTTTTAAAAAAGGGTTTGAATAAATGTAACTTTCTATTCTCGTAAATATTATATTTATTCATTCAATATTAGACTGTCTTTTAAAACTTCGGATAAAAAGTAATCTTTTAAAAAACGTTATTAGTTGAGACTTCATATTTTTATTCCAGAAATCATCGTCTTTTTCAATTTTTTCATACATTAAATCTGTATACAAATAACTTATCCTTTTTTTGTTTTCCTTTTACTTAATAAAGGTTTGGTTTTTTTCCCATAATGCTTGTCTTTTTTTGTATCCATACTATCCATACGGATAACAGTGCAAAAATTGTAAAAAATAATTTTTAATTCAAAATCCAGACAACACTTATTCAAAATACACAATCGCACAACCACGTAATCAATGTGAAATGACTATTGACACTTCGAAAATGCGCGGACTATGACTGACGTATACCTAAATTTATTATTTTGTATTATTGTATATTTACTTATGTCTTGCAAATACAAATTATATATACGTATATATACGTATTATGTTCGCCGTCAACTTCCGTTCTCATAGCGCCCGCAGTATATTAATTATTTTCTTATCCAACATTTCTTAGAATCGAATGTTACCCTAGTATCTTTGAACGAGTAATTAATATTTACGCACGCGCAGGCGTATGTCGAGATAACGATTTGATCGAATTTACGCCACGCTAATAAAATGTCAAAAATGCTAAAAAGCTAGACAAAATTGGGAGACTTGGAATTGACAGATTTTAGTTTTGAAAACAGATTTAATTTAGTCCCCGTGTTAGCTAGGGAATGACCGAAGGAATTTTCTATACTTTAATCAAGCAATAAGATATTGACAATTTAAGAAAACCATAATTTATGTATTTTATATATTTAAGTACACCATTAATTTTTGTAATAATGAAAATTCCTTTGATCAAGCTTTAGTTAAGGTGTTGAAGATTTTCAATTTGTTTTCAAAATTAAAATCCATCAAGCCATAGTCCCACAGTTTTGTCTAGCTTATGGCCTGTTTTACGTGATTTTTTGCATCGTCTACAGCCCCCTTAAGTATCTTTTACAAGATTTTCAAATAGATACATCTAGTTCTATACTTGTATCACAATGCATTTCTTGAAATGCAATCGCATCACAAAGGCTTTATTAATTTACTACTAACATGACAAAAAATCAGTGCCGTAAAAACCGGGTGTGCAAAGTGTACATTGCACATAGGCCCCGGATCTCATACTATATTATAGGGCTTTAACAGGTCGAAAGCTCAAACATTTCTAATGATAAGGGGCCTCAAGATTTTGATTTTCATACAGGTCATGAGTCACTTAGTTACGGCATTGAAATATCTAATATTACAATATAAAAATATTTACATACATAGAACATTTAATAAATTAAGAAATGAGACAATGAGAATAAAATTAAAAAATAAACTCGTTTACATAATTTTGAATACAAAAATAATTTATAAAACCATATCAAATATTCCATACGTCTTTTGTTTTATTACATTTTTAAAGATTATTACAAATATTGTTTTCAGTAGGTTTATTAATTAGAAAAATAACCAAAATGCCTATAATCAGTCGTTGGAAATGTATTTTTATATACACGTATATACTTCCGAATATTATAATATTAATTATTTTATAATGTGTATATTATATTAGTTTACGGCATCCACTCAGCATCATTTTCGGGGACACCTCTCTTCTCCGAACTCGCCATTTTGTATAGTTTTTTGCCTCCTTCTATAACGTACTCGACGCCATCGCCAATTTTCGAACCAACTTTACGCACAGCTTCGCCGATATTCTGTGAGCTAAAAGTATTGCCG
>JASXSY010002749.1:0-26189 GCA_034509805.1 Sipha maydis
TATGGTTACCGAATGCGATGATCTGCAGACTGCCGTCTTATTAACGAAAAATCTCAGCCAACAAGATCATCGAGGCAGACTGTTTATGAAAACACCGACCGTGTTGCTAAAAACTGTACTCGCCAAAACACGGTTTTTATGTACGTTTACTTGATTGTATTACAACGATGTGTTTTTAAAACCAATCGTATCTATGCACGCGTACTGGTGAGTTTGATGTTAGTTACGCACTATGAACGTGTTAGATGCGGGAAAAAAAAATCGTGGCCCCATTGTTTCGTCCTTGTGAAACCACGAAATACACTTAGAAATCACAAAAATTAAGAACAACAGCGCACGAACGGTTTACCATAAGACGGTTTATTTTTTTATTCGTTATCCACGTTGGTACATATTTCCTAATTTTTTTTTTCTTTTTATTATCTTTACAGGAACAATGTACACTAGAATCGGTAATGTAGTGAAAAAGATAAATAACATGTAGAATATGAAGTGATTAATGTGTATCATGTACGTTTTGTTCGCTTCGCATTATTTCGCCCAATCTTTCGAAATACTATCGACAACTTATACTAGGCGACATTTTTGTTAACCAGTTAAAAAATGCACTGTTGTTTACCGTATTGATCTGTTAACCCTAGAATAAAAGGAAGAACTATAATCGCGGTGTACAGGTGTATACGGCCCGGACTTGAGTTACTTCGGTGTACCGCGAAACGATGATGAAAAATCGAATCGTTACGGATTCCATCAAGACGACGGTAGGGCGTACGTTGCAATCCGATAATAGTTCAAATCATTATAAATCTAATAGACGTGACGCCGTGCGCAGGATTTTTAAGGACGCGATTATCGCGCAATACCAATACAAATCGACCGAACGAACGATTCGACGGCCTCTCTTAACAGACCGACTACGCCGTGAATGTCGGACGAGTGAACAACGGTAACGCGCGTGCAATAATAACGTGTGAGCAGGTACACGTCATACGCGTTTGTGTTGTGTTATTATTGTTGCTGGTGGCGACGTGCCAATCCCGAAAGATTTCCGACACCGTTCGAAGTCGCCGACGCCAACACGGAGAACGAGTGTTTGAGATCCGGCCCTATGCGCCTAGAACTCACTGTAATAGGTACGTGAACGTTCCTCTCTGCTGAAAATTACACGAGCTAATATACTGTACACAAACATTGTAATTGTTGATAATATATCACGGGATACGAAATGAATATGAAAATATTCGATTTTTGCAGCCCTTTCCTACCATATTACCCGCGTAAACGCCCGCGGTAAAACGTATTACATACCGATTTACGTTTATCGACTGTCGACGGGTAATTATTACACTCGATACGTTTTCCGGTTCAAAATATAATACAATATTGTCGAGGATCCCGTTCGTCCTCTAGTTTACAGGATTTGTCCTGTGTTCAAACGAAATTTTCTGATATCTCGAGAAAAAGTCCGAAACGACACTTTTATCTTGTGTTTCGGATAATCGGTAATTACCTAATTTAAAACGGTCTCGAAAATTCAATTTTTCTCATAACTGTAATTTTGTTTAATAATTTATCATGGAAAAATAATCACATAATTTCTATCAACTATTAGTGTTTTAAGAATTGAACATTGTATTTTTATTTAATTTCACTACGTGTTTATTAAGCGCAAGAAAAATAAATGTCAAGAACAAGGAGACCAAATTTGATTTCAGTTATTTTGTTACTATACTATTGCGTGCTAAACATTTTTATTAGAAATTTTATATGTTTAGTTTTGTAATTGGTATGTTGGTAATTTTTTACATAGGTGGGGATCTAACTACTAACTAATCATCTTAAATAAATAAATATGCCAATTAGGAGTGTAGTTATGATTTAAAGTGTACTGTATTTTTGTGACATAAAACTGAGATCCCTTAACTTCGCAGTGTTCAAGCACAGTTGCAGACTCGTTGATATTGTAGAAATGTATAAGTCTCCGTACACAAAGAAACGGAAATAACGAACTCGTCGAGCGAGAGTTAGGAGTCTGATTGGTTTTCAAAAAAAAAAAAAAAAACCTAACGTCACATGAAATTGTTGGTCCGTCGCAGCACGTCGTATACGCGTTCTGTCGGATATTTATCAATTTCGGTACCATGCTCGTTTGCAGTACGATTTCGTTTCATTGTCACGTGAAATGCACTCGAATAAAATACTTTCATTCAGCCACTAGTAAAAAGTTGATTTTCATTTCTATAATATATATATATATATATATACAACATATGTATACGATGAACATACGTGTAAAGCTATTGAAAATGTTTGAAAATTACAACGTTGGCTAATTACGTGAATCAAAATTAGTTAAATCATATAAATTCTTTGCCGTATTCGGAGATGAAACGACGTCATTTGTCGGACCTGAAATATGTTTACAGTTGCGGAATAAACGTTTTCATACCAATAACGTGTTAATGCTTATTTGTGGGGCGACTGAAAGCATTAATTCCAAAAGTGTACGAATAACTGTTTCCGTACAACCAAACGTGGATAAATGACAAAATGCTGTTTGAATTCGGGTAAAACTTGCGTCAAAGAATGTAATTACGTCAAAAATATCTGAACGCGTTGCGGTATTTTGACGGACTGTGTTTTATGCGATTTATATTTGTAAATTTTTGATGATACCGAGACCATTGCTCAGTTTTAATTTTGTCACTTAAAAATATTAAATAATGAATACCGTCGAGAAAACGTATTTAAATAGCAATCCTAAACATGTTTGAAGAACTGCAACAACAAGTTTTCGTAGTTTAATTTAACATTTCGACTTTAGAGAAGCATGAGTTTACGAAACTATACACATATGCGCGGGAATATAATTTCGACGATAAATTAAAAATTAAAATGTTGAAACAACTGAGCGCGGGTTAAACAATATGTACCACATGCGCGATGTGGACGGTTTGATAAGAACGAGCAATCGATGTTTTTTTTCCATTTAATTTTCCCAAATTTGTATCTCATCGAGGAGGTGAAATACATTTTGCATGTCTTATTATATAGTTTTCTTTAAATTCATTTTATTGTTATTTATCGTTCTCGACTATTTGGTACCAACGGCGCGAAGAAAACGAAACAATACAGAATATATGTGACGATGGGGTCTTTCTCACTCTCTCTCTCTCTCTCTCTCTCTCTCTCCTCTCTCTCTCTCTCCTCTCTCTCTCTTTCACTCTATCTCTCTCTTTCTCTCTCGCCATCCCGGAGCTAAATGAATTTGAAACGAAAAAAAAATAAAAAATTATTAAAATATTCTTGGCTTCAATAATTAAACAGGGCCAGCCGGGCGTGAGCTTACTTAATATTCCTATGGTAGCGCGAGGTCGATTAAAAACATGACCGGGGGTATTTTGGCAAAGCCATAAATGAACTAGGGAAGGAGGCCTGGTTTTTAGCCAAGAAGCTGTCATCACCAGTCCCTTAACCACTTTCTCGGCCAAATATACATGTATATATAAATATGTATGTGTATTGTATATAAATATATTATATTGAAATAAACTTTCTTTTATTTGCTCACGTTTTACCACGGATTTTATCATCTGGCTCGCCTTGACCGAGAGGAATCTTCAAGATACGAGTAAATCAAATTCACAATCACGAAGTTAACGTTAAACAACGAACAAATAAAAAATAAAGCAAAATTAAAAACACCAGTTCTCAAGAATGCCAAAGATATCCAAATTCTACTGTTTTATTGTACGTATTTATTATATTGTATTATTTCGGTATTTAGAATACTATAAAAACGTTCAAAACGAATTCTGTACGAAAATTTCCCGCGAATTAAAACAATTCGATAATGTGATATTATTAGCATAAAAAAAAAGTAAAAAAAAAAAGTGTATTGTTATCTTCAAATGCAGTCCAACTGTTACTAAAAAATATGAAAGAAACAAAACAAATTTTTTTTTATAAATATTTTTCGTGGTCGAATACAATAATATTTTATAATTTAATTAATTAATTATTCTCCGACTAAACTATTGCTGCACTTATTACTATTTACTGCGGCTAAATAGGATAACGAAAAGTAATGCTTAAAAATATATAATTTGTAAAATTTTGACATACTTATTTTATACATCATTTTTATAATAGACATTTTGATTTATGCGTTATAAGATATTTATTTAGTAATAATTTATTTTCGGTTACGATTTCCGAACGTGCGATTTCGATTACGAGTTTTGACACAAGAGGGTTAAAATTTTATGTGAATGTTTTTGTCGTTTACTTGCACACAAAATAATTTATACATAATACATGGATTCCAGAAGTCGGATATGTCTGTACATTAATATGAATTAAGCTTTCCACTAAAACGTAATGCCTTTACCTAAAAAGGAGAGCTGTAGAGCTTATTATAACAAGTTAATGTGTATGTGTTTTTGAAACATAATTATTAACAGGTTCTAAGAATTCACCATAGCACACATTCTGAAAGCGTTGCATGATTTTTTTATATTATTTGACTATAAATAACTTGACTATGTTGTTCTAAATTATTGAAAATATAATTTATTATGTCACCTTGCCACACACGAGGATGCACTTAATTCACTGCGGTGGTAACTTGTCACCAACCGAGTACAAAATGGTCAACAGAACGTTTTGAAAATTATTTTTTTAATTTTTTTTTTTTTTTTTTTTTTTAATGCATTCGTATAATACGGTAAATAATACGCAAACGGCCAGTGCAAAAACTGTGCAATAAATCATAATGCGGGCGGATTCGTTTAAAACAAACTCTTAAACGATATCATTGCAAGACAAAGATCAGATAATTTATCTTGCCCTCTAAATATGTACTTTTATTAAAAAATATATTCAAAGTAAAACACTTTCTAGTACAATATGCATATTTTTCGTTTCAGTAAAATAAACGATTACGACGGAAGGATAAAACGTCTTTGATAATTATGAGTGTAGCGAGTTATTGTGTTGCGCAACGCTTAGTAAGTTACACTCAAAACGACTGAAAACATTATATAGCTACACCAACATCAAAACGGTTTGAAATAAAGTGATATGTATTGGACTTATGGAAAATTTAATGTTTCCGAAAGATAGAATGCACATATAAATCGTATACACATATTTAATTCAAAGAAATAAAACCGTTCACAAAGTTCTTTCGATTTAATAAAATGCGAAACGCAATATTCTCGTCGCGCATAGTTACAACACGGGGCAGTATTATGTACACGGACGTCGGCCACAGAACGTTTTGGAAACCGCCGTGGTCTTTTTGAACCCGGATTAAGACCCTAAGGATTATGCCAAAAACCAAAGCAATCAATTAATTTGTCTTTTTCAAGCCGGTTCACGAGATGCAATTTGTCCGTAGGTTTCAAATAGCATCGCGCTGTGTGTATTATAGTTCGACCGTGTGTTCAATGTATAATATAAAATTACATGCATAATCGTGTTAAGCGCAAAAAGCGGAAAAACATCTATGCGCGCGTATTTCAAAGGTGCGGCAACATACACGCATCCGAATATCGACCAACGACAACGATGTTACGCGTTGAGTGTTACAATACGAGTATTTCAATATTATTTTCAATAAGTGATCTTCAAACTTTTTGACTATCGACCCAATTTTCTAATCATATATATATATATTTTTACGACCTACGTCAACTTTGTTAGCCAAAAAAAAAACCCTTTTAAAAGTAATATTTAATTTTTTACTGTAGATTATAATATAAACATTTTTGTTGTTGTTACAATACAAAAATTCAAACTCCGAACACAACTACAACAGTGATAATTTATAAAAATAATCAATAAAATTGATTAGTAAATAACCGGATCTTTTATCGATTAAGGACCATTGTACACTTGCATTATTTTAACACGCGACAATGCTACGCCTTTAAGTATCATTCTTACTTCTACAAATATAAAATAGTACGGTTTACCCGAAAATTATTTTATCCGACGTCATATAAAATAATTTTTTTGTGTCATACCTAACATACATAATATATTATAATATTATCTATATATATATATATATATATATATATATATATATATAAAAGGAGCCAAAAATGTATGATATTTCATCAATTGAGAACGGCTGGGCTGATTTGGCTCAAACATTTTGGAAAAACCCTTTTTTTTAATTTTTTTTTAAAAATTTTTTTGATGATTGTTTTTATGAGTTCCGGAATGTTTTTTCGAATTGAAATAGCCACAGCAAGCTTTAGCTTTTAAAATTGTGCATATGACATAATCAATCGTTAAAATGGGGCCCCCGGCCAACACCAAAAAAATGGATCAACATAATTATTAGTGCAAAATAAATTATTAAAAATTATTATTTGATTATTAACGAATTTAAAACACAGTTTGAGACATATAAAAGGTAGGATTTTAATGGGCTACAAAATGCACGAGTTCAGCTAGTATAATGAATATTGAATATAAGTATTAATTTTTAAATCTTAAACACCCGACTTAACGCGACCCAATCTGAAATCTTATGAGACCCAAAATTGTGTCGCCACCCATTGCATAGTTTGAAGATCACTTTTTTATAATGATGCGGCGTAACGAACTGCTGGAACGACTTACCGCTCTCTCGGACCCAGTAATTTATAGATTTCGGAAACGCTTCGACGTTGCATTCCAACGTGACTTCAGTGCCTATCGGAGCACCGACCAACTGGCTGGGCGACGAGATCACTGGATGAACTGCGAAAGAAAAGAAAAATAGATATTATGAACTGCTTTGTACATCGTCATATTTCTGTTATTCTTTTATTTTTTTTTCTGTTTTATTTAAAATATAACACTTGCAGTATTAAAGACTTGGAGCACTATGGGTAAAAATTCGTCGCAGTATTAAGTCCAGAGAGAGAGAGAGAGAAAGGTTAACTATAGGTTAATTATTTTAACTTAATATTACCTTGAGGTAATATTAAGTTCAAATTGATAACAGGACGTGATTACAATACTGTAAATCGGTTGTCGATTCAACTGAGATGTACCTTATCCATTCACGTGCACAAGTTATATTAGTGAAACCTTTAATTTTTATTTGGACACGAAAATAATTACCGTTTAGAAACATGTAAATTGTCGCGGACCGAGAAAAATAATATAGGAACTTTATTATTATGATGATTAATGCACGCGAAATTTCGTGAAAGGGGTTCGGTAGAACGGAATCGAAACTAGGAAACGGTGAATTAAGACCGAGTGGTGTTATATTATTAGTAATCGGATATAATTTAACGAGCGCATGACCGTCATCGTTGCGAATAGAAAACAACCGATTGCAATCGGCAGAGACATTAAGTGAAAATTGTCGAGAAAATAAGTTATTAATATTATTATCGCGGTCGTGGTTAGGGCAATATCGTCTCGAAGTTTTGGTTAACCTCCCCCCCACCAATATCACCGTTAGCGTCTCCGGACCGATTAAGAGAGCAATGTAGAAAAACCGAGTTTGATACATTTTTGCAATATATACTCGTATATGTTAATGTATAAACGATAAATATTATTCTGCTGTAAAACTTTAGATAGATACAAACATACGAGTAGTTGTTATTAGAACCAATTAGACCCTCCCCCCCCCATTCAGATCAAAGTTTTTAAAAGTGTTTCGTAGCTATTGTTTCGATTGTATATATGTAAAAAAGTAATATCAAAAAACCAATACAGTAATGTATTCTTAAACGCAAACAAGGGCCAGGATCTTCTCCTACCTTAAATTATTATCAAATCTCCTCAAATACAGGCTTGTTTTTCGGCTATTAGCGTACTTCAAGAAAGATATCTCGAATAACAACAGCGTCGCTGATATTGTTGATGTGTTGAAACAATACAAAAGCGGAGTATTTTTTTGAAGTAAAAATACAATCATAAAATATGAATTTATTTTTATCACTATAATGAGGGACTTGAGGCTCCCAAGGTTGATGAGAGAGTAAGGTAAGGAAGGTCAGAATCCCAGTGCAAGGACCTCCAGCGCTACCCATCAGCCCCATCCACTATACCAAAAAAAAATCTTAAAATTATTTGCTAATCTAAAATGAAACAGTATTAAGTATTTTTAATAATATGTTTATTGATTTTAAAAGTGTGGTTATAATCTTTTACACATATTGCATTTTTTTTTTTTTTATTATTAATTACAATTCAAATAATATAATGTATTCAAAAATCAAGTATCAAACCAGATAATATGTTTTTTTTATTCGCGTATCATTTAATTTAAATACAATGTATTGAATTGCAGTAGTTAGGCAAATAAGTATAAGTAAAGGTGCAATCAATCATCACTGGGACCGATAAAATATCTCGGTGGTCCTGCTACCCCACTAACAAAAAAAGTTTGGACCAATTATACCAGTGAATATGTCCATAAGAATCACTAGAATTAAATTGAACTTAGTTTCAGAACAGTAAAATTAATAAGCAACAGATTCGATTGAAATTCGACGAGGGATGAGAGAAGATTTTATTTTATCACCCATCTTGTATACTCTGTATAGATCCTTAGAGAAGCTCTAAACGATGTAAAAAAAGAAATATTTCCAAACGCTTTGTGATTTAACAATTTACATTACAACGATGACGCCATTAGTTTTTGCGGGCAATGTTGAGGATTTTCAAAATATTATGAATAGGATAACAAAAATCAGTAGTAAATACGAACTCGGCATAAATACGAACAGGACTAAAATTATGATTGTATGTAAGGAAAAATTATTGGAACTTTTATAAGTATTTATCAAACCAGAATAGAAAAAGTGCATCAATGCCAATACGTTGGCACTGTCATTAACGAGAAATAGGACAACGTGAAAAGAATAAAACATCGCATAGGAAAACCCAGAAGTGTATATAATTCAACGAGTGCAACATTTAAGAGCCACAGCCTATTCCTAAACATAAAAACACAATTTCTGAGGTGTTACGTATTCTAAACTCTTCTGTACGACGCGCAAACGTGGGCTCAAGGGTGTATATTGGGGATGGGGTGATGGGGCGATCGTGATATATAATAAGATGCATGAAAAATAATAGATAGGTTTGCAGAATAAAAATGCTTTAAAGAATTTGTTTTATAAAATAATAATAAATAATTACTTGGTTCTTAATTAAAATATTATAATTGGATTTTTATTATTATTATTATTAATTAAAGGTTACATATATGTATCTTTTTTTACATATAAATAATTTGTAACTATGAAATTCGCAGATCAAAATATCTTGACCAGCAAGAAGTTACTATGTTCACTTATAAATTATAATTTAACAAATTGATTTTGCACTTATTATTGATTTTTTTTTTAAAAAAAAAAATTTGATCAAAGTCGCACCCCCCTAAAAACAGGACCAGAGACGCCCTTGCGTGGACTCAAACCAAAACATTATCAATTAAGCTCGAAGCATTTGAACTATGGTCGTACAGAAGAATTTTGATAAAAGCATCGATTAAGAAAATCACCAATATTGAGGTACTGCGTAAAGCGGGAAAGGAAAACGAATCAATTATAACAGTTAAATGCAGGAAACTCCGTTACTCAGGAAGTATAATGCGGAACAAGTACGGATAATGATAACCTTCAGTGACGTATCCCGCAAGGAAAAATCGATGGCAACAGATCGCCTGGTGGAGGAATAACATCGTGGCTAGCCAAACTCAAAACATGGTTTGATGAAAACTCGGTAGAACTATTCCGAAGTACTGCTAACAAAACTCGTACATCGATGACGATGGTCCACATTCGAAACGGATCGACGGCATGTTAACAAGAAGAAGAAGAGAATCAGGGAAAAACGAATCGGTAACCGTTTTCGGAGTACCGGACGGAACAAAATCGTAAAGACGAAACGCACACGAGGCACACGAGTGGGACAGATAATAACGGATTGGCTAAGAGATGACGGGACGAAGCGGCGGACGAACTAATGACGATCGCGTACCGCTCGCGCGATGGTCCTCGCATTCGGTTGCGAAAAGGATTGAAATAATAATACGACACTTAACAATACACAGGTACGTGCGCGCAACGAGTTACGTTTCCGTTTCTCTTAGCCGTCGCTTCGCCGAACGTGCCGACTCGCAGGGCTCCGCGTAGGGGCAGTCGGCCGGCTCGATCCACTCTGCGCTGCGGAGCGGTATCACGTTGGGTATTTAATGTATGCAAGTTCGTCTCATCCCCCTTCCACACACACACACGCAGTCAACCCAGGCATCACGCCGGCGAAACATAATTCATCTCGTGCACGCGCCGCACGCGTGAGATTACTGGGCGCGATAAAGTTTTACGCCGCGAGAGCCGAGCAGCAAATCGCCGTGACACGAAACTTTGGATTTCCGATTGACTTACCCCCGTTCCTCATCCGTATCGCCATCCCGGACCGTATAACGTCTCTCCCACCCCCCACCCTCATTCCCGTAAGCGAAACTTTGTTCGACAGCGCCGATTAAATAATAATGAAAGTCTCGCGCGTATCGGTGGTTTGAAGACTTGATGGTGGTGCAGCGGGTAGACAGGAGAAGCGTGTTCGTCGGCATGTGTGCGTACGGGCGTGTACGTATGCGCGTACCCGGCACAAGCGCGAGACACGCTTACGTGCATTATGATGTCGTACATAACATTGGGTGCGGACTACGAGGGTACGTCCGAAGGAAGGAAAACGGTTAGACCGAGGATTCGACTGACGCACGACTATTTTGTGCGAAAAACGATTCGTTTATGCAACCGACCGATAGTCTCGTTATTATCAACCGTTTTGTCCGTATGGGGACAATCGCGACGAAATTGTCTCTACGCGTTGATGCCGCTGATCACGACGGTTCGGGCCGTACCGTTGATTAATATTCGGTACGAATATAGCGATTGCATAATTAGGCATACAATGGTCATCGTATCGAAGTACAAAAATATTGGTAAGTTCGATCGAGTATTACAAATAACGACTCGAATCGGCAACATTTAATTCAACTCGAGATATTTAAGATAAAGAATTAAATCTTCAAACTCTAGAAGATAGGTGGTTTATTAACGATATTTATTTTTTTTGTAAAGTATTGAACGATTTAATTGATTGTCCCGAGCTCTTAGCCAAAATCCCTCTTCATATACCTCAACATACACTCCGTTCTACTAATACCTTCTACACTCGACCTCAGAAACGAAGTAATACGCCCCTATGAATAGGATTTTATTAAATGGAAATTCCATAAAAGTTTTTGATAATTTTTTTGACACACCAACCACGTTAAGAAAAATACTAAAACGATTCTCACAAAAACAACACCCATAAATTTCATGAGAATGTAATATCATATTCTCGTTCGCTTTATTATTATTATTATTATTATTATTCTGATATTTGTTAATTAGTATTTAATTTAATTATTTTATTATTATGTTATTATTATTTCATAATTATGTTATTATTATTTAATTAAATAATTTTATTTGTACACGAATTGCGTTATTATTGTTAAATAAATACATAGTATAAATTAATAAAAGTGTTGTGAAATTTGTGACGAAATACGGTATCACTACACCGACGCATACCGCTACAAGATTATACGCGAGTAAGTATGCTCGCGTAGAGGAAGAATGTATTTCATTTGTCATCGCGGACGAAAGTGTGCGCGCGGGTTTGTTGGCGGATGAAAAAATAGCGAACAAAACGCGAACGAGGAAAATCCGCGAGAAGAAGAACGTGCATAACACCATGTGGGCGAGGGTGACCGTGGGAGGGGTGGGTTGGGTAATCAAATATGTGCGTGTATATATTATTATTATTATTATTATTATAAAACGGAGAAATATTATTTTCTCGAAATTAGTTTCGAGGGCACATGACGGCTGTATCGCGCGTGCGGTGAGTACGGTGTTTATTTTGAAGTTTTTGTCGATTCAACGGAACTCTAAAGTTTCCGACAAACAGCATTATAACTTTTATCTCTCGACGTTTTAATAGAGCTATTATGGTAAATTTAAAAATATTTGATAAAGTTTTCCCTTGACGTTTATCCTTTTGTTGTCTACACGCGGTGTCGAATGTTTAATCAAAATCAGTCTTACGAATTTTTAATAACTTTAACCAGAAGAACTGGCAGTCATTTCGAAACGCGAATCAAGAGAACGCACGGTTACCGACATATTATTATTAGCATGTATGTGTAAACATATTTTATTGTAGGACATAAACACTCGCGTCAGGTATGTGTGTGTGTGTGTGTGTGTGTTTGCTCTGAATGGTACTTTGTATAACAATATGCGTTTTGCGCGTTTTCTTTGACAATCAAAAACTGATTCTCATTTGAAAATGTTATAAAACATCCTATTAAACATCTTATTTACACATGTAAGGTGCGGGGACGATGAAAATGTAATTATGATTAAAGTTTAATTGCAGTTGAAATATTTTAACTATAAAATACAACTCTGACGAACAATATAAACCTACCCGGTCAACGTATGATAGTAGATTTGTAATATTAGGTTGAAAATTATAAAAAGAAAATTGTTTTAGATGAAGGTAAACATTTGTAAA
The DNA here is from genome assembly GCA_034509805.1 of Sipha maydis. Classification (NCBI taxonomy): domain Eukaryota; kingdom Metazoa; phylum Arthropoda; class Insecta; order Hemiptera; family Aphididae; genus Sipha; species Sipha maydis. The sequence continues at coordinate 12,604 of JASXSY010002749.1, forward strand.
TAGAATAGGGAATTTTTCTCTTTATTATGATCAGTAGTTTCTTTATTTATACGAAGAAAACAATAACAGTTTAATACTTCAATATTTGTTTAAAAGACATCATTTTTCAAACATTTACAAATAAAATTATTTCGTTTATTTTTTCGATCAAATAAAATAAAAGGAGAAAAAGTTTGGTATTTTTTTTTTTTAAACAAAAAACCAATGAACTATTTATCTCGAAAAAAGTATTCAGAGCGAAAACAGTTAGATGGATTAGTTAATATTTATAAAGATGATTTAAACTTATATATATATAAATCAATTTTTTTAATTAAGTAGATTGAATTTTTAATGATCTTACTTTCTCAAAAAAAAAAAAAAAGAAAAAAGAAGTATTTACAATTTAGAAATTACAATTTCCTGGAAATAGTTCAAAAAAATAAATATTTTGAAAAGTGGACCGTCCATAGTAAACGATGATGAAATTATATTAGAAGCATTCAATAAAAGTACGCGTCGCTAAGATAATTATTTTTTTAATTACAAAGAAATCAATCATTCGTTTTTGTCAAAAATCGGAATGTCGTAAATTTCGCCTTATTATTATAACTTTTCGTCAGTTTTACGCGATTACTAAAAAAACTTAAGGAAAATTCGTAAAATGAACCTCTTAAAGTACTAAATAGACAACGTTGACAAAAAAAAAAAAATAGACAAAAATCTCCTGTGATTGTGATGTTTGGAGCAATCCTTCCAGCTGAAATCTTTTACACGGACTCAAGAAAAACAAACACCATGGAAAAACCAATACATTTAGTCGTTTCACTCGGAATCCAAAAAATAAACAAACTACCAATTCAACCGTGCAGTAATCTCGTGGTCAGTTTCGCTCGAGTTGTCTCCCGTTACAATATGTTTTAGGGGGATAAATTGTTAATACGGTTAACGGAACTGCCGAACCACGGTTTACAGATTTCACAATAGGCTATTACCACAGTATTCTATCGATGAAGACATTTGGACCGTCGCTAGCAATTAAATTAGGTTACACTCGAGACTAAATGTTTTGGAAACGGTACGGCTGGGGCAACGGCGAACAGTTTTTATATACCGACCCGTGACGTTTTAAATGTATACATATTTAAAGTACGCACACCGAGATAATCGAAAAAGGAAAACGTTTCGCGGAAGTTGCAGTCCTCTGACGATTGTATACGAGAAATAATATTACGTGCCAAATGTGTACAAGGAAAGATTTTCTTACAATGACATTAGCATTTTTTTCGCTTTGCCGCCGGAATGATGGATATTTAAATTTCTATGAAACTTCAACGGCACACCGTACGACACCGTTGATTGTAAACGTGTGACGTGAAAATAAACGTTAAGAACCAGAATTCGCGGGTGGTAATTGTACTTATTCGCGCGATAAGATGTTACCGTTTATGACGTATAAAAAATGCCAATGCACTTCCATCGTTTTTGATTAGGGAGAATAAGAAAGGCGATCGTTGATATTATATTGGTGTACTTATCGTTTATCCTACTCACGAGATGAAAATCCCGTTCGGTCACCGCCGACAACATTTTTTATAGTTAAGGTTTTATGTTTGATATTTAAGTAGTCGTATACCAGATAACTTAGAAATCCCAAGAGAGGAACGCCAGTCGACAAAAACATGTCTGAGAAAAAGCGCACTTTCCGTTTTAATAAAAGCGCACGGCCATTAGTAATAGTAACTTTTGCGCAGATTTTCCAATACCGCAAAACGGGACGACGTCGATGAAAGTTTCTCGTGTTCCATATCATTACACGTCGAACCAATTAGTGGATACGACTGAGTGCAATTCGTAATCGTTACGCCGTGCAACAGTGCAAACAAGTAAATTATTACGATCGTGTTTTGGCCGATTCCGTTCAAAGAGACTCTATCAAAAACATCGGTTACGGGCCGTAGTCGTCCAGCACGGTGCTAACATCGTGATGTGCCTGAACAGAAATCAAATGTTAAACGTCTTGTTCCGGAATCAGCCATCGGATCGCGAGCAGTAACGGACGTTCGTCGGGTGCAGTTGGTCGAACGTTCGAACCGTTTAAATTCGAGTACCGAAATCGAAGTGCATCCGGCCCGATACCTTTCGCGTCAACGTGCGTGTGCGACGGACTAGTAACGAATGTACTCTGCGCGTGACGGAGTTCGCAGTGTTGTTCGGATCGAATTACCGGGGAACCGGGCCGAACGGGATATCACTAATCAAAAGGACACGGATTTAAATGTTTTGACAGTGTATGGTGGCGAGCGTGTTTGTACGGCGCGGAAGGACATCATTGACGGGGCCGAAACCGTTCCGCTCGAACAAACCGCACAGAGACATTATCGGTAAACTATGCGCACCACACGACGGTTATTAACCGACGGTCCGACGCATCAACGATATCCCGTCACCAGTGCCGTCAAAACAAAACGCGGACCACGCGCGCTGTAATAATACTGTAAAACCAATCGGACGAAATAATAATAATAATAATGATGATAAAACGATAGTAAAATACAAATCAATTTTACAACGCAGACGATTTTACGAGGACGAGGACGTTGTAAACCGTATACCAAAACATACACTACATCGTGTGCACGCACGTACGTTGTACGAGCACGTTGCGCGATCGGTTGCAATTTTTTAAAAGTATCGTATAAAATACGCACGCCTACTACCACTTACGCGGCCATAACAGCGTATTGGCACAGAAGTACATTTTGTGTTCTGCGGTTGGAGACGCCCTGCCACAGACGTCCGTATTTTTATTCGTACCCGCACCCGTGTACCGCACGATGTTGTATAGAAGTTTGATTGTGTACCATGTATCTGCTATCGTTCGCTTGTCGGTCGACTAACGTCGGGCGGTCGAACGAGATGAAAATGTATTTTACCGATCGCTCTGCGAGACACTCATACGGCGGTGTCACTTATCGTACCGATCGAATCACGCGCACGATTAAAACGATCGCGAGCGTGTCTTTGAAAACGATTTAGATGGTCAGTTTCGGATTGACGTTTGGTTAACGGATGACATTTCAAACCGTATAGATTTTTCTGTTGATTATTAATTGCTGCATTCATTCGCTTCGTTAGAAACACTGTAGTACGCATGTTGCTCGGACGGCAACGAACGTGTAAGCATAATATTATCGAAAAATGTTAGTGTATTCCTTGATTCTTGCGACAAATCATCAAGTATTTGTTTATCTTGTTTAAAACTGTACGTTGATATCTCATATTTTAAATTGATTTCAATTAATGAACTGGGGTTGCCGTTAACTTTTTCGTGTTCCTTTACGGTTACAGACATCCCCATAACCTGTATACAACGCCCATTCAACAGTTACCAAAATATTCAGTAAATATTTATATATTTCTAAATTCGAATTGTTCGTTTCGATTTGATATTCATATTGCACGCGGGTACAACCCGTCCGCACACATGAGATAAGAACGCATTGGCAAAACTCCATTTTTTCTGTACGTGACGAGTAACGACCAGTTCAAAGCGAACGAACATGGGAGAATTCGGGTGTGCTCATTTCGAAATCGGCGGTACTGAGCGCACCCGGACCATCGTCATCGAATTTCGCACGACGCCTGTGACCGCTCGAAGTGTTTGGACGGTTCGCACTTAAGATAAAGATGTATAAATGCGTTTAGCATGCGTTTCACGCGCGGTGAGCGGCGGTACGGCGCCAATGGAATCGGAAACCCGCGGCCGTCGCGAACAACGACAGCCGACTTGGCGGCCGGACGCGGTGGAAATAAAGAACGCCCGGGGATTTGGAGCGCGAAACGTCTCAGGTGCCTGGAGGTCGTCGTGCTCGTCGTGCGCCTCGGCGAACCCCTCGCGCCGTCCCGCGCACGAACGCAGGGCGTGCGCGACTGCGGTGACGTGTGTACAACGCGGTAATTCGACGTAGCGCCGTTTAATTATTAATGTAGCGGTACGGCGAAGGGCTTAAGTCTTTCCCCCGACGTGTAAGCGTCTCTTCGGCGTCTCGCGCGCGCAATTTATCAATTTGCCTTTCTCTCCCGTCCGCTCCCGCGCCCGTCTTGTCCGGCCGCGTGGATAATGTGCACGTGTATAGCGCACGCGAAACAATGGCGACGGCGGTGGTGCGGGGGACGCGGATGAAATATCTTACGTGCGAGCGCCGGCGAAACCGAGACCATTCATAACGGACGTGACGCGCGACCGACCGACCGCCGCCGCACCGCACACGCGCCTACACCGCCGCGATAAAACCGACTCGCTCGCATGTTTGTACAACATCGTGTTGCGTTGCCTTTACGCTCGCCCGACCGACCGACTTCTACGACCGTACCGCGCGAATGGGGTGGGGGGGAGGTCAACGTTAAGTCGCAGCGACGGTTTTCGGGCGTCGAGAACGTGGCGTGGACCGAGCACTAAGCGTTACGACCGTTCGGACTTCGTGTACGGTAAAATACGGCGACCGGGAACGTACAATAAAATCCGTAACGGACACGCGTGGACGGGTCGCGTTTCGAACCAGGGGGTTGTCCGCAAACCCGCGGCCATCGAAACTTTTTTTTTCACTTTCGTAGAAGACTTCAATTACGAAATAAAATATTGTAACAAAATCGTCGTATGATCTAATACATTTTATGTTTTACACTACAAAACGTACGTACACGTGACATTAGCAACGTCCAAAACCATTCAGCTCATTAAGCACATGTGTAGGTATCGTGTTTGTAAAGCAGTCGCAGCAAATCCGAATTGTTGCGGTGGGCAATCGTGGAAGCTGATTATTACGCCCCCAAAAGTCTTAATTTATTTATTTAGTTCTTTGTTTATTGGCGATCATTGACCGTGCGTTTTATTGGATAGTAACTGTTTTATTTATTTTCCGGCATCTAGTGTTTTTGCGAAAGTGTAAACTGGTCCGCCGACTACAAAAGATTGGAACACTCTGTATTGAACGTCGTGTGTAAGCATCAACGGTTCCACGACCATTTGTGCAAGGTCAAGTCATACCGCACATGTGATTGAAGAATGTGCCGCAGAGATCCTGCACACACGTTTCAGGTAATTAACGTGTATATTGAATTTATGTAAATAAATTTAAAATGTAGCGAAAAATCCGTAATAAACTTATTTGATATTAGTGTTTTTTGTGTTAATGTACACTTTAACGTACAAAATCGTTAAATACGATTTAAAAAATAAAAAAATTTTACGTAACATGTTAGATATAGGATAATAAGTAAAAGCGCAATGTTTTCACGTCTACCAACGTTTTATCGATTAATATTCGTTTTCAAGCTTAAGAGTGTTATTACACATTTTTAAAAGGTAACGCCACTTGCCCACCCTTGCAGCTGCATGCGGCATTACGTAATATATAATGCGCGTTAGCACATTGTACAATGTCTATGTGTATATTTCAATGTGAAAACGCACTTACGAGTGTATATGAGTGTATAATAGTGTACACATATCGAATAAGGACATCGCGCTCGAGAGGAGTGTAGCGCGTGGGTACCGCGTACGAGTGGTGGGCGGACCGCGAAAACAAACGAAGGGTAAAAAATCCCTTAGCATAATATTAACGACGTAGTAGTGTATACATGTCGGCTACATAATAAACGTCCCTGTGTCTTGTACAATAATAACACACTTGTTGTCCGAGACTTGAACGGAACGCGCTTTAGTGCACACCTGTTGTACGCGCGTGTATTGCTGCGACCGTCGATTTGTTTCACACTGTACGCGTGTAAGATAAAAAAAAGAAATGCCCATCGAAGGACACTTAAGCCAATGCACACTGGGTTGTGTTATTATTCACAGAAGCTACAGGAGAAACGTATACATTATCCACCCAAGGAAAGAGAGCTAGTTAAGCCTGCAATTTTAATCGGATTGCACTCCATTTGGACATTTTTTTTTAACCGTTTCCCGTGAAAACCCTATTTGAAATGTAAAATTAACTTCAGTGAGCACGGAAAAAAAAATAAATAAATAGTATTTCGTATCGTTTCTTGTTTGTTTTCTACGGCAACGACTGTTGTTGATTCGTAATCGAAAATTATTTCGAGAGTGTACGAACGTAAGATTGTGGGACTTAGTTGCTTCATATTCCAGGGTGGACAGCTACGTAAGTTCATACACGGAGTATATTAAATCTACAATATCAAGGGAATATCTATGATATCCTTAAACAATTAAAAATTAAAACGAGTACAAATCTCTTTGACACTTATTTTTTTTTTTTTTTTTGAGACTATTCGGGTTTGTATTAAGGTTAACAACAAAACTACGTAATTATGTCCGTTTTCATAAACCGTTGAATAAATATAAAATGTACTAAAACCGTTCGCTATTTTTTGTAAATATAAATGTACGATAATCTGTTTGGTAATAAAGATAAGTATGAATATAAAACGATGCCCGCGCCATAGTAGATGGTACCATTATACTCGTATTTTAATATGGCTTGCACACGGGAGTACTATGCATATTTCATTTTATCGCCACGTAGGAAATTTCATGTTTACCTCGTGGATGAACATAAGTACACCAATTAATTTTTATTCGTGGAAAACATAAATATACGTAAGTACACACTTGCTACGTTCCGTACGTGGGAACTTATCTAGTAGTGCGAGCAGAGAAGAATAGACTTTGGACGAAACCGCACATGCACCGCGTCATCGAGAGAGTATGCTCCATATGTTGTTCGTTCGTGTATGTAAAACGCACCGCCATGTATTATGCACTTGAAACGCGAAGATTAGTCTCTTTGTCCGCAGACAAATTCTAGATCCGAAAAATCAATTGGCTTCGTCTTTTCGCGATGTGTTCGCTCCTCTAGACGATGTCCAACGCGATAAATTAATCCCGTCGTCTACACAAAGTACGAGTCACTAGGCGCAAAATGCAACATTACTTTTTTCGAAAGCCTCGATAAACCGATGACTTTGCGAACCGGCGGTTAATCGTCACCATACGAACAGAAGACAGGAGTGCAGTTTTCAAAATTTTGGAAATCGATGAACTTCTCGCGGTTTCCTCTGATGTGCGATCAACACGGATTGTTCTGTGAACATAACACGTTTTCTACGGACAGAATCATGTATAACTCAAAAATTACCGTACGGGAATAAAAAAAAAAAAGGTCGAACGTGAGAATTAAGAAATCTGATCAATTTCTGTTATGGAAAACGGAACACATTACATTAATTTGCGTTGTAGATCAAATATTATTCTTTCTTTTTATAAAAATTATGCGCGTTGTAACTTTATTAAAACATAATTATAGTTTAGACGTTATATGACGATTTATATTGAAATATATTGAATTATATTCTATCGTTTTAACGAGGTATACACTTAACGTATTATTATTCAGTATTTTATGGATTAATAATGCAATGTAAGTGCATATTTTTGTCTGAACGGAGTTTTTGCCATTCTCGTTCACGGAACACGTAAATATTAATAATGAATTTCGAAAACTTTCTGTTACACGATCTTGAAAGAATTTCAATCTTCAAAGTTAGTCTAAATTAGTACGTTGAAAATGTTTTTTTTTTTTTTTTCTAAGAATAGTGCACAAGTCGTGTAAAGATAAAAAGTTAACGTACAAATTTAAGCATACAGTTTTAGATGTCATCAAAGTTCATTATCTTCAAAGTCAATTTCGAATCTTAATTTTAATTCAAAGAACAAACGTTTATCAAATGAAATTCATTTAAATTCCCGAGATGTCTTGTACAAACATAATTCGAAATACATTCGTAGGAACATTAATAAAATAATAACGAACATCGCATATTCACAAACCATTCACATGTACACGTATAGCACAATAATTTGCAGAACAACATCGCAATATGTATAACATAGGTATAATCGTAGTGGAGTAACGTTTCTTGTACGAGATTTATGCAACCAAGTTATTAACAACAAATAGAGTAGATAAGAATTAATGTTATTGATCGACGAATTTCCTTTAATTAAACAGATGTAGTGAATTGTACATTTATGTAATTATTGTACATGCATAATAAAACAACAACAACAACGACGGGAAAATAAGGACGAGAAAAACAATGACTGCAAATGGCGCATGGACTACAAAAGCCTTAAGCAAATTATTTCGTTGTTATTATTGTTAATTAAAAAACAGTTATGTAACATCAAATTTGAAAAACTCACTTCATCTAGATCTTTCCAAATGTTTTGTTAAAACGTACATAAGAAAAAAATAGAGCTTTCGCACTGGTATCAAGAGAAAAAAAAATGTCAAGCGTTAAACACATTACGCGTAGAATAGCGACTTGCCGACAAGTCAAAAGGTTAAGCCTCACGCACTTCTTTTCTGTCGTTTCGTTTACCGCCATATGTTTGACAATATCATCACTCCCAAAAAACCCGAGACGGCTTTTTCGTGAATCGCGCTGACAATTTATATTATATATTTATTTACACGCGGTTTTATTAATATTCAGCTGTATATTTTTAATATTTTGCGAGGAAAAAGTGTTTATAAATCGCTTTTCAAATGAAACCCAAAAGTGTTTCTTCGAGTTGAACATAGAGTAGACTATTATTAACGACTTCTTGTGGAACTGCTTGAAAATAAAAAAGTTAGGATTCAATCGAATAGGAAATATTAAGGCGAATTGTTGTTGCGCCTATTATGGAATAATAGTAACAACGCGATCAGATGAAAAACAAACAGCTGTATGCGAACACCGCACCAACTATTAGGTACAAGGATTCCGCACGATGGTAAGTGCACTACGTTCGAAACAAGTTCGGCCGAACAGTACAGTTCGCGGCTAGTTGCTGTGTGGTGAAAAGAATTGTTAAATAGAGATAAATTCCATAAATTGACCTTTACAGTTGTCGGTTGATTATGGGCTGACGATACCGGTCGAACTAATACGGTTGTAGTGTATCGAAATTCAGCGTCTGGCTACAACAAGAACGTGTGTAATGTGTGTAAAGCGTATCGTTGAATATTTTAAATATGATGGATAACAATTATCACTATGTACATCAAGTCGGTATCAACACGTTACGCTGGAGTTATATAAATTGTTTCAAAAGTTTGCCAGAAATTCGCTAGATTTTCCGATGGAATTTTTTCTAGGGCCCCTAAACTTAAATAATCCACGGAAAAACATGCCAATGCCATGTGAGCGCACCGGCATTATGTCCGATTTAAAAAAAAAAATAAGAAGTGTTGAATGAATTGTTCAGCTGAATTTGCTAGATTATCCAAGATCTTTTTTTTTTGGCTTTATTAGATCTACGATAGTATCATATTTCTACCATTTTAAATTAATAATTTAAAAACTACAATTTTTTACTAAGATTTTAGTTCTAATATGAAATAAGTATAAATTAATAATACATTTTATTATTAAACATATTTTACAAATTTTTAATGTGTAGTTTACAAATATCTTCTAGTGTAATATAAACTAGAATAGAATATGTGAAGTTATATTTTATTGTTTTGAGACTATTTTTGAATTTTTTTTTTGAAAATCGTTGTATAATTAATTTATGGGACTCCCACTCATTTTTTCTTCTTATATAAGCTGTATAATGACTAACAGTTTTTTTATATCTTGTATTTCCAACTAATCCAACGATTCTCATAAAATCTATCATTAATTTTAATTAAATTAAATCAACGTTTTAATATATATATATATATATATATATATATATATATATATATATAAATAATAATATAAATATATATTAATTTTACGAATAATTTTTGTTATAATTAGAATTCACAAGTAAATTTATTTACTAGGTATAAACATTTTTTTTATTATTTATAATTACGTAAATAAGTATTAAAATCTTTCTTGCAACTGTTTATCATTAAATTTATGGGAATTGTTGTTAATGTTCAATTTTCCCATCTATAGTATTCCATAAGCAGTGTTGGGAATAGATAGCTAAAATATTATTGAACCTAAATGTAAAATTGTATATAATATAATATAAATTAATACAAATACATAAAAAATTATCTAGATAATTTGTTATAGAAAACTGAAAATTTCATGATAAAAAAAAAAAGATAACCAATAAATTTAATCTAGATATGATAACAGATAACGAAACTTTCATCTATATAAGTTCCAACACTGTCCATAAGGTCTATTTCAACAAAAATATTTGGATTTGTTACATACTAAATTTATAAAATTGTTAAACAAATATTACAAACTTCTTCATTTTGTGTATATTATTTATTTAATTTATTTTCTTATGATTCTTATGTAAATTAATTATTTATAATGATTTGCATACTTGGACTCAGTAAATCTATATGAAATTTTTTATTATACATTTAGAGATTTTATTTATTTTTATGATCGATAATACTTTAAAATCGTTTCAGTAGAATTTTAATATTACATTGAGCATGAAAACATTGAATTCCACTAAGTGAATTACTTGAGACTTCTAATTAACTATATGAAGGGTTACGAGGAAAAACGATCACAGTCAATATTATAAAATGTTCAGTATTTCAATTTTTAAGTTTCAAAACTCAAAAAAAAACCCAAGAGACCAAGTACAAACTAATTAACAATTAATGTATTTTAGTAATATAACTTATTTTAGGTACAATAAATCAAAAAAATGTTTGATTCATAAGGAAACTAATTAACAAGATAATATAGTACCCAATTTTTTCTTTTTTTTTGACTATGATCGCTTTTCCCCGTTACTTTACATATAATTGAAACAGTTCATACCTTCTAATATACTCTGATTTCAATGCACCACAAATGCGTATTGATTTACGAAATTTGAATAGCTCATTACGTGAATTTTCTTTTTAATTTTAATTTTTTGAAAAATCCTGAAAACTACTACAAACTAATGACACAAATGTATCGAATGCACGCATGTTATTTATTATAAATGTTTGACTTTTTAATTTTATTGGTGTTGATATACAACCATTAATTAAAGGAACTATTTTATTTGAATATTTTAAAATTAAGGCATATTTATTAAGACTTGAGATGCTGAGCTAGTGCTGATGTTAATTTTGAAACTTATTTCAAAGACAAGGTTTCTATCCAAATATAACAATTTCGGCTGAATACTTCGATAATTTTTTTTTTTTTGAGAAATTTAATTATTCATAATTTTGTCATGAACTACTAAATAAACTATCATCTTACTATTTAATTTTAATTAAAAACTGCTAATAAGTAATAATTTAATTCAACTAAATTGGCAGGTACTACAGATAACAATTTTATGTGACAAGAATAAAAATATGAACGTGTGTGTAGGTACCGTTCACAATTTTTTTTTAATATTGAACAAATGTAATTAAAACAATCGTATTATTTAACATTACTTGATTGATTACATAATATTTTTTTTTTTTTTTTATGATACCGTTCCTGTAGAAAACGCAGAACATTGGAACATTGGTACACTGGTTTTAGGACGAGCTCTGACGGGTATTTTTATGATATCACAAAAATAATAGGAACAAAAATATTAGGAGTATTAAACAATTTTTGACTCGCAATTATTTTTCATTCGTAGAAAAACTGATGGATTGATGGACATACGTATTATCACTATTATAATGATGTGAGTAAAAATATCTAGCACGATCTGTTGACAATTTAAATTACGAAATCTGTACTAAAAAGTTTTGCGATTTTGCCCGAAATAAAAAAGGAAAAAAAAAATTGACGGATGAAGAAAACGTAGAGAGGAGGCAGAATGAAAAATAGTAAAGGAAGTAGAGGAAAGGATAAGAGAATCAAAATTTGTTTTTGCTACAAGTTTCTTCTAAGTCGTCAACGACGAAGAAATAAATGCCTTTTCCGCGGGAATTCGTTTTAATTTTGTCCTACTGTAAACAATGTGACGGTACGGGTCTACTTAACGAGGTCTCGTATAAAGTTTCTAATTGTACCACGCGCCATCCGACTTCTTATTCTTACGACTGCCGGGAGGGTGTGGTCGGTTCGTATACACATGCGGATCTCGATGGGTTGTATATAGTGGTAGCCGGTCCACGTCATTAATTCAGTGTCCCCACGTCGCCCACTGGACTAGACGGAAAGTGCATTGGAGACCGTATACATGCACTCGTATTCCAAACGGATGTACTGAAATACGTTTCGTTTTTCTTTTTTTCTCACTGTATCTCCCTCTTAATCTAACTCTCATACGTTCTCTCACTCTCTCTCTCTCTCTCTCTCTCTCTCACTCTCTCTATCTCTGTCTATCTTTCTCTCTGCCTCTCTATCTCTCTCTATTTTCGAATTCCATACATCCTTTGTGGCAGGACTACGCATTTATAGTGCTGCGTGTACGAATGTTGCGATCCAAATATAAAATGCACTTCAGAATAAACGACTTCTGAGAAGGGATCCTAAGATAGAAAGGGAGAGAGAGAGAGAGCGAGAGTAATGCCGAAGCATACTTTCAGAACTCCATTAAAATGAACAAAACAATAATTGAATTATTCAAGTTTGTTAATCAATTAACAATAACTTTATATTGTCATATTGATATTGCACAACACATTAAGAGATTTAGTCATTGTTCATCAAAAATAAAAAATTAATAAAAAAATAAATACATTTTATTCGTACTGCATCATATATTACATAATTGTTAACATTTTAATTAATTGTATAATATTATATTACGCTTACACATAAGAAAATAAGCGATTGTCTTTAATGATTTGTTTAAACAAAATTAAACGAATTAAGAATATTTCCGCTGCATTGTTAATTAACTTTATTTTAAATAACGGCTATAATGATGGTCGTTTATTATAACATTTTTTGCATAAAATTAATTTGAACTTATTGAATTTGATTTGCTAATTATAATATAATAAAATTTATTCAATATTCATTTTTTTCGTTTTATTTAAATTTAAAAGTCATAATTATGTACACTTTATCAGTTATTACGACTGCAAATAATGTACGTTTTCATAGACTAGTAGAATGGTATTATTTATTTATTATAATCGTGTTATAATATCCTAATATGTATTATTTACAGAAAAAATATTTTATTTTTATGCTAAAAAGCCAAAAACTTTTTTCAGATAACAGTTTGAATTCTCTACTTATAAATGGTAATTATTAATATGGTATTATTCTATGAATTTAATTAAAATATTATATACATTTATACATAAAAAACTTCGGTTTAAGTGTTTTCATATTTAAAAAGATATTTTTCTAACTAGAGCAGAGTAAATATTTTCAGAGTTGATTTATAAGAAACAATATATATATTTAATATTTTAATTTTTTTTTTTTTGTTATGGCAAAATATTATTCGTGGGTTATTATAAAGTTTAAATCTATTACAAATAAAGTATAAAATATACTACAAATATCGAAAGTTAGATTGTTATATTTACGTTTTTAAATATCGTATAAGTTTTTTTATTTAGTATGACTTATAAGAAATGTTCATTACAACAAAAAATTCTAACAAATATAAGATCGTGAAAAATTATCATAGTTCGTATAAGTAAACGACCAATACAATA
>JASXSY010002750.1:0-25484 GCA_034509805.1 Sipha maydis
ATACTGAAAAATCAGAAAAAAATCACTGATTGCTATGGTATTGGTTTTAGAGATATATCTTGCAAAATGACGGAGTTATGACCAAAAAACTAATCTGAGAGGCGTTCTGAAACCTTAAAATGTCCATAAAATCGTCAAAATGTAAATAAATATCTATATTTATATACTGAAAAATCAGAAAAAAATCACTGATTGCTATGGTATTGGTTTTAGAGATATATCTTGCAAAATGACGGAGTAATGACCAAAAAACTAGGTAATCTGAGAGGCGTTCTGAAACCTTAAAATGTCCATAAAATCTTCACAATGTAAATTGAAATCTATATTTATATACTGAAAAATCAGAACAAAATCAGTGATTGCTATGGTATTGGTTTTAGAGATATATCTTGCAAAATGACGGTGTTATGACCAAAAAACTAATCTGAGAGGCGTTCTGAAACATTAAAATTTCCATAAAATCTTCACAATGTAAATTGAAATCTATATTTATATACTGAAAAATCAGAAAAAAATCACTGATTGCTATGGTATTGGTTTTAGAGATATATCTTGCAAAATGACGGAGTTATGACCAAAAAACGAATCTGAGAGGCGTTCTGAAACCTTAAAATTTCCATAAAATCTTCACAATGTAAATTAATATCTATATTTATATACTGAAAAATCAGAAAAAAATCACTGATTGCTATGGTATTGGTTTTAGAGATATACCTTGCAAAATGACGGAGTTATGACCAAAAAACTAATCTGAGAGGCGTTCTGAAACCTTAAAATGTCCATAAAATCGTCAAAATGTAAATAAATATCTATATTTATGTACTGAAAAATCAGAAAAAAATCACTCATTGCTATGGTATTGGTTTTAGAGATATATCTTGCAAAATGACGGAGTAATGACCAAAAAACTAGGTAATCTGAGAGGCGTTCTGAAACCTTAAAATGTCCATAAAATCTTCACAATGTAAATTGAAATCTATATTTATATACTGAAAAATCAGAACAAAATCAGTGATTGCTATGGTATTGGTTTTAGAGATATATCTTGCAAAATGACGGTGTTATGACCAAAAAACGAATCTGAGAGGCGTTCTGAAACCTTAAAATTTCCATAAAATCTTCACAATGTAAATTGAAATCTATATTTATATACTGAAAAATCAGAAAAAAATCACTGATTGCTATGGTATTGGTTTTAGAGATATATCTTGCAAAATGACAGACTTATGACCAAAAAACGAATCTGAGAGGCGTTCTGAAACCTTAAAATTTCCATAAAATCTTCACAATGTAAATTAATATCTATATTTATATACTGAAAAATCAGAAAAAAATCACTGATTGCTATGGTATTGGTTTTAGAGATATATCTTGCAAAATGACGGAGTTATGACCAAAAAACGAATCTGAGAGGCGTTCTGAAACCTTAAAATGTCCATAAAATCGTCAAAATGTAAATTAATATCTATATTTATATACTGAAAAATCAGAAAAAAATCACTGATTGGTATGGTATTGGTTTTAGAGATATATCTTGCAAAATGTTGGAGTTATGACCAAAAAACTAATCTGAGAGGCGTTCTGAAACCTTAAAATTTCCATAAAATCTTCACAATGTAAATTGAAATCTATATTTATATACTGAAAAATCAGAAAAAAATCACTGATTGCTATGGTATTGGTTTTAGAGATATATCTTGCAAAATGACAGACTTATGACCAAAAAACGAATCTGAGAGGCGTTCTGAAACCTTAAAATTTCCATAAAATCTTCACAATGTAAATTAATATCTATATTTATATACTGAAAAATCAGAAAAAAATCACTGATTGCTATGGTATTGGTTTTAGAGATATATCTTGCAAAATGACGGAGTTATGACCAAAAAACGAATCTGAGAGGCGTTCTGAAACCTTAAAATGTCCATTAAATCGTCAATATGTAAATAAATATCTATATTTATATACTGAAAAATCAGAAAAAAATCACTGATTGCTATGGTATTGGTTTTAGAGATATACCTTGCAAAATGACGGAGTTATGACCAAAAAACTAATCTGAGAGGCGTTCTGAAACCTTAAAATGTCCATAAAATCGTCAAAATGTAAATAAATATCTATATTTATATACTGAAAAATCAGAAAAAAATCACTGATTGCTATGGTATTGGTTTTAGAGATATATCTTGCAAAATGACGGAGTAATGACCAAAAAACTAGGTAATCTGAGAGGCGTTCTGAAACCTTAAAATGTCCATAAAATCTTCACAATGTAAATTGAAATCTATATTTATATACTGAAAAATCAGAACAAAATCAGTGATTGCTATGGTATTGGTTTTAGAGATATATCTTGCAAAATGACGGTGTTATGACCAAAAAACGAATCTGAGAGGCGTTCTGAAACCTTAAAATTTCCATAAAATCTTCACAATGTAAATTGAAATCTATATTTATATACTGAAAAATCAGAAAAAAATCACTGATTGCTATGGTATTGGTTTTAGAGATATATCTTGCAAAATGACGGTGTAATGACCAAAAAACTAGGTAACCTGAGAGGCGTTCTGAAACCTTAAAATGTCCATAAAATCGTCAATATGTAAATTAATATCTATATTTATATACTGAAAAATCAGAAAAAAATCACTGATTGCTATGGTATTGGTTTTAGAGATATACCTTGCAAAATGACGGAGTTATGACCAAAAAACTAATCTGAGAGGCGTTCTGAAACCTTAAAATGTCCATAAAATCGTCAAAATGTAAATAAATATCTATATTTATATACTGAAAAATCAGAAAAAAATCACTGATTGCTATGGTATTGGTTTTAGAGATATATCTTGCAAAATGACGGAGTAATGACCAAAAAACTAGGTAATCTGAGAGGCGTTCTGAAACCTTAAAATGTCCATAAAATCTTCACAATGTAAATTGAAATCTATATTTATATACTGAAAAATCAGAACAAAATCAGTGATTGCTATGGTATTGGTTTTAGAGATATATCTTGCAAAATGACGGTGTTATGACCAAAAAACGAATCTGAGAGGCGTTCTGAAACCTTAAAATTTCCATAAAATCTTCACAATGTAAATTGAAATCTATATTTATATACTGAAAAATCAGAAAAAAATCACTGATTGCTATGGTATTGGTTTTAGAGATATATCTTGCAAAATGACAGACTTATGACCAAAAAACGAATCTGAGAGGCGTTCTGAAACCTTAAAATTTCCATAAAATCTTCACAATGTAAATTAATATCTATATTTATATACTGAAAAATCAGAAAAAAATCACTGATTGCTATGGTATTGGTTTTAGAGATATATCTTGCAAAATGACGGAGTTATGACCAAAAAACGAATCTGAGAGGCGTTCTGAAACCTTAAAATGTCCATAAAATCGTCAAAATGTAAATTAATATCTATATTTATATACTGAAAAATCAGAAAAAAATCACTGATTGCTATGGTATTGGTTTTAGAGATATATCTTGCAAAATGTTGGAGTTATGACCAAAAAACTAATCTGAGAGGCGTTCTGAACGCTTAAAATTTCCATAAAATCTTCACAATGTAAATTGAAATCTATATTTATATACTGAAAAATAAGAAAAAAATCACTGATTGCTATGGTATTGGTTTTAGAGATATATCTTGCAAAATGACGGAGTAATGACCAAAAAACTAGGTAATCTGAGAGGCGTTCTGAAACCTTAAAATGTCCATAAAATCGTCAATATGTAAATTAATATCTATATTTATATACTGAAAAATCAGAAAAAAATCACTGATTGCTATGGTATTGGTTTTAGAGATATACCTTGCAAAATGACGGAGTTATGACCAAAAAACTAATCTGAGAGGCGTTCTGAAACCTTAAAATGTCCATAAAATCGTCAAAATGTAAATAAATATCTATATTTATATACTGAAAAATCAGAAAAAAATCACTGATTGCTATGGTATTGGTTTTAGAGATATATCTTGCAAAATGACGGAGTAATGACCAAAAAACTAGGTAATCTGAGAGGCGTTCTGAAACCTTAAAATGTCCATAAAATCTTCACAATGTAAATTGAAATCTATATTTATATACTGAAAAATCAGAACAAAATCAGTGATTGCTATGGTATTGGTTTTAGAGATATATCTTGCAAAATGACGGTGTTATGACCAAAAAACGAATCTGAGAGGCGTTCTGAAACCTTAAAATTTCCATAAAATCTTCACAATGTAAATTGAAATCTATATTTATATACTGAAAAATCAGAAAAAAATCACTGATTGCTATGGTATTGGTTTTAGAGATATATCTTGCAAAATGACAGACTTATGACCAAAAAACGAATCTGAGAGGCGTTCTGAAACCTTAAAATTTCCATAAAATCTTCACAATGTAAATTAATATCTATATTTATATACTGAAAAATCAGAAAAAAATCACTGATTGCTATGGTATTGGTTTTAGAGATATATCTTGCAAAATGACGGAGTAATGACCAAAAAACTAGGTAATCTGAGAGGCGTTCTGAAACCTTAAAATGTCCATAAAATCTTCACAATGTAAATTAATATCTATATTTATATACTGAAAAATCAGAAAAAAATCACTGATTGCTATGGTATTGGTTTTAGAGATATATCTTGCAAAATGACGGAGTTATGACCAAAAAACTAATCTGAGAGGCGTTCTGAAACATTAAAATTTCCATAAAATCTTCACAATGTAAATTGAAATCTATATTTATATACTGAAAAATCAGAAAAAAATCACTGATTGCTATGGTATTGGTTTTAGAGATATACCTTGCAAAATGACGGAGTTATGACCAAAAAACGAATCTGAGAGGCGTTCTGAAACCTTAAAATTTCCATAAAATCTTTACAATGTAAATTAATATCTATATTTATATACTGAAAAATCAGAAAAAAATCACTGAATGCTATGGTATTGGTTTTAGAGATATACCTTGCAAAATGACGGAGTTATGACCAAAAAACGAATCTGAGAGGCGTTCTGAAACCTTAAAATGTCCATAAAATCGTCAAAATGTAAATTAATATCTATATTTATATACTGAAAAATCAGAAAAAAATCACTGATTGCTATGGTATTGTTTTTAGAGATATATCTTGCAAAATGACGGAGTAATGACCAAAAAACTAGGTAATCTGAGAGGCGTTCTGAAACCTTAAAATGTCCATAAAATCTTCACAATGTAAATTAATATCTATATTTATAAACTGAAAAATCAGAAAAAAATCACTGATTGCTATGGTATTGGTTTTAGAGATATATCTTGCAAAATGACGGAGTTATGACCAAAAAACTAATCTGGTTCTGAAACATTAAAATTTCCATAAAATTCTTATCTTCACAATGTAAATTGAAATCTATATTTATATACTGAAAAATCAGAAAAAAATCACTGATTGCTATGGTATTGGTTTTAGAGATATACCTTGCAAAATGACGGAGTTATGACCAAAAAACTAATCTGAGAGGCGTTCTGAAACCTTAAAATGTCCATAAAATCGTCAAAATGTAAAAAAATATCTATATTTATATACTGAAAAATCAGAAAAAAATCACTGATTGCTATGGTATTGGTTTTAGAGATATATCTTGCAAAATGACGGAGTAATGACCAAAAAACTAGGTAATCTGAGAGGCGTTCTGAAACATAAAAATGTCCATAAAATCTTCACAATGTAAATTAATATCTATATTTATATACTGAAAAATCAGAAAAAAATCACTGATTGCTATGGTATTGGTTTTAGAGATATATCTTGCAAAATGACGGAGTAATGACCAAAAAACTAGGTAATCTGAGAGGCGTTCTGAAACCTTAAAATGTCCATAAAATCGTCAATATGTAAATTAATATCTATATTTATATACTGAAAAATCAGAAAAAAATCACTGATTGCTATGGTATTGGTTTTAGAGATATATCTTGCAAAATGACGGAGTTATGACAAAAAAACGAATCTGAGAGGCGTTCTGAAACCTTAAAATTTCCATAAAATCTTCACAATGTAAATTAATATCTATATTTATAAACTGAAAAATCAGAAAAAAATCACTGATTGCTATGGTATTGGTTTTAGAGATATATCTTGCAAAATGACGGAGTTATGACCAAAAAACTAATCTGAGAGGCGTTCTGAAACATTAAAATTTCCATAAAATCTTCACAATGTAAATTGAAATCTATATTTATATACTGAAAAATCAGAAAAAAATCACTGATTGCTATGGTATTGGTTTTAGAGATATATCTTGCAAAATGACGGAGTAATGACCAAAAAACTAGGTAATCTGAGAGGCGTTCTGAAACCTTAAAATGTCCATAAAATCGTCAATATGTAAATTAATATCTATATTTATATACTGAAAAATCAGAAAAAAATCACTGATTGCTATGGTATTGGTTTTAGAGATATATCTTGCAAAATGACGGAGTTATGACAAAAAAACGAATCTGAGAGGCGTTCTGAAACCTTAAAATTTCCATAAAATCTTCACAATGTAAATTAATATCTATATTTATATACTGAAAAATCAGAAAAAAATTACTGATTGCTATGGTATTGGTTTTAGAGATATATCTTGCAAAATGACGGAGTAATGACCAAAAAACTAGGTAATCTGAGAGGCGTTCTGAAACCTTAAAATGTCCATAAAATCTTCACAATGTAAATTAATATCTATATTTATATACTGAAAAATCAGAAAAAAATCACTGATTGCTATGGTATTGGTTTTAGAGATATATCTTGCAAAATGACGGAGTTATGACAAAAAAACGAATCTGAGAGGCGTTCTGAAACCTTAAAATTTCCATAAAATCTTCACAATGTAAATTAATATCTATATTTATAAACTGAAAAATCAGAAAAAAATCACTGATTGCTATGGTATTGGTTTTAGAGATATATCTTGCAAAATGACGGAGTTATGACCAAAAAACTAATCTGAGAGGCGTTCTGAAACATTAAAATTTCCATTAAATCTTCACAATGTAAATTGAAATCTATATTTATATACTGAAAAATCAGAAAAAAATCACTGATTGCTATGGTATTGGTTTTAGAGATATATCTTGCAAAATGACGGAGTTATGACCAAAAAACTAATCTGAGAGGCGTTCTGAAACATTAAAATTTCCATAAAATCTTCACAATGTAAATTGAAATCTATATTTATATACTGAAAAATCAGAAAAAAATCACTGATTGCTATGGTATTGGTTTTAGAGATATACCTTGCAAAATGACATAGTTATGACCAAAAAACTAATCTGAGAGGCGTTCTGAAACCTTAAAATGTCCATAAAATCGTCAAAATGTAAATAAATATCTATATTTATATACTGAAAAATCAGAAAAAAATCACTGATTGCTATGGTATTGGTTTTAGAGATATATCTTGCAAAATGACGGAGTAATGACCAAAAAACTAGGTAATCTGAGAGGCGTTCTGAAACCTTAAAATGTCCATAAAATCTTCACAATGTAAATTAATATCTATATTTATATACTGAAAAATCAGAAAAAAATCACTGATTGCTATGGTATTGGTTTTAGAGATATATCTTGCAAAATGACGGAGTAATGACCAAAAAACTAGGTAATCTGAGAGGCGTTCTGAAACCTTATAATGTCCATAAAATCGTCAATATGTAAATTAATATCTATATTTATATACTGAAAAATCAGAAAAAAATCACTGATTGCTATGGTATTGGTTTTAGAGATATATCTTGCAAAATGACGGAGTTATGACCAAAAAACTAATCTGAGAGGCGTTCTGAAACATTAAAATTTCCATAAAATCTTCACAATGTAAATTGAAATCTATATTTATATACTGAAAAATCAGAAAAAAATCACTGATTGCTATGGTATTGGTTTTAGAGATATATCTTGCAAAATGACGGAGTTATGACAAAAAAACGAATCTGAGAGGCGTTCTGAAACATTAAAATTTCCATAAAATCTTCACAATGTAAATTGAAATCTATATTTATATACTGAAAAATCAGAAAAAAATCACTGATTGCTATGGTATTGGTTTTAGAGATATATCTTGCAAAATGACGGAGTAATGACCAAAAAACTAGGTAATCTGAGAGGCGTTCTGAAACCTTAAAATGTCCATAAAATCGTCAATATGTAAATTAATATCTATATTTATATACTGAAAAATCAGAAAAAAATCACTGATTGCTATGGTATTGGTTTTAGAGATATATCTTGCAAAATGACGGAGTTATGACCAAAAAACTAATCTGAGAGGCGTTCTGAAACATTAAAATTTCCATAAAATCTTCACAATGTAAATTGAAATCTATATTTATATACTTAAAAATCAGAAAAAAATCACTGATTGCTATGGTATTGGTTTTAGAGATATACCTTGCAAAATGACGGAGTTATGACCAAAAAACTAATCTGAGAGGCGTTCTGAAACCTTAAAATGTCCATAAAATCGTCAAAATGTAAATAAATATCTATATTTATATACTGAAAAATCAGAAAAAAATCACTGATTGCTATGGTATTGGTTTTAGAGATATATCTTGCAAAATGACGGAGTAATGACCAAAAAACTAGGTAATCTGAGAGGCGTTCTGAAACCTTAAAATGTCCATAAAATCTTCACAATGTAAATTAATATCTATATTTATATACTGAAAAATCAGAAAAAAATCACTGATTGCTATGGTATTGGTTTTAGAGATATATCTTGCAAAATGACGGAGTTATGACAAAAAAACGAATCTGAGAGGCGTTCTGAAACCTTAAAGTTTCCATAAAATCTTCACAATGTAAATTAATATCTATATTTATAAACTGAAAAATCAGAAAAAAATCACTGATTGCTATGGTATTGGTTTTAGAGATATATCTTGCAAAATGACGGAGTTATGACCAAAAAACTAATCTGAGAGGCGTTCTGAAACATTAAAATTTCCATTAAATCTTCACAATGTAAATTGAAATCTATATTTATATACTGAAAAATCAGAAAAAAATCACTGATTGCTATGGTATTGGTTTTAGAGATATATCTTGCAAAATGACGGAGTTATGACCAAAAAACTAATCTGAGAGGCGTTCTGAAACATTAAAATTTCCATAAAATCTTCACAATGTAAATTGAAATCTATATTTATATACTGAAAAATCAGAAAAAAATCACTGATTGCTATGGTATTGGTTTTAGAGATATACCTTGCAAAATGACGTAGTTATGACCAAAAAACTAATCTGAGAGGCGTTCTGAAACCTTAAAATGTCCATAAAATCGTCAAAATGTAAATAAATATCTATATTTATATACTGAAAAATCAGAAAAAAATCACTGATTGCTATGGTATTGGTTTTAGAGATATATCTTGCAAAATGACGGAGTAATGACCAAAAAACTAGGTAATCTGAGAGGCGTTCTGAAACCTTAAAATGTCCATAAAATCTTCACAATGTAAATTAATATCTATATTTATATACTGAAAAATCAGAAAAAAATCACTGATTGCTATGGTATTGGTTTTAGAGATATATCTTGCAAAATGACGGAGTAATGACCAAAAAACTAGGTAATCTGAGAGGCGTTCTGAAACCTTATAATGTCCATAAAATCGTCAATATGTAAATTAATATCTATATTTATATACTGAAAAATCAGAAAAAAATCACTGATTGCTATGGTATTGGTTTTAGAGATATATCTTGCAAAATGACGGAGTTATGACCAAAAAACTAATCTGAGAGGCGTTCTGAAACATTAAAATTTCCATAAAATCTTCACAATGTAAATTGAAATCTATATTTATATACTGAAAAATCAGAAAAAAATCACTGATTGCTATGGTATTGGTTTTAGAGATATATCTTGCAAAATGACGGAGTTATGACAAAAAAACGAATCTGAGAGGCGTTCTGAAACCTTAAAATTTCCATAACATCTTCACAATGTAAATTAATATCTATATTTATATACTGAAAAATCAGAAAAAATTTACTGATTGCTATGGTATTGGTTTTAGAGATATATCTTGCAAAATGACGGAGTAATGACCAAAAAACTAGGTAATCTGAGAGGCGTTCTGAAACCTTAAAATGTCCATAAAATCTTCACAATGTAAATTAATATCTATATTTATATACTGAAAAATCAGAAAAAAATCACTGATTGCTATAATATTGGTTTTAGAGATATATCTTGCAAAATGACGGAGTTATGACAAAAAAACGAATCTGAGAGGCGTTCTGAAACCTTAAAATTTCCATAAAATCTTCACAATGTAAATTAATATCTATATTTATAAACTGAAAAATCAGAAAAAAATCACTGATTGCTATGGTATTGGTTTTAGAGATATATCTTGCAAAATGACGGAGTTATGACCAAAAAACTAATCTGAGAGGCGTTCTGAAACATTAAAATTTCCATTAAATCTTCACAATGTAAATTGAAATCTATATTTATATACTGAAAAATCAGAAAAAAATCACTGATTGCTATGGTATTGGTTTTAGAGATATATCTTGCAAAATGACGGAGTTATGACCAAAAAACTAGGTAATCTGAGAGGCGTTCTGAAACCTTAAAATGTCCATAAAATCGTCAATATGTAAATTAATATCTATATTTATATACTGAAAAATCAGAAAAAAATCACTGATTGCTATGGTATTGGTTTTAGAGATATATCTTGCAAAATGACGGAGTTATGACCAAAAAACTAATCTGAGAGGCGTTCTGAAACATTAAAATTTCCATAAAATCTTCACAATGTAAATTGAAATCTATATTTATATACTTAAAAATCAGAAAAAAATCACTGATTGCTATGGTATTGGTTTTAGAGATATACCTTGCAAAATGACGGAGTTATGACCAAAAAACTAATCTGAGAGGCGTTCTGAAACCTTAAAATGTCCATAAAATCGTCAAAATGTAAATAAATATCTATATTTATATACTGAAAAATCAGAAAAAAATCACTGATTGCTATGGTATTGGTTTTAGAGATATATCTTGCAAAATGACGGAGTAATGACCAAAAAACTAGGTAATCTGAGAGGCGTTCTGAAACCTTAAAATGTCCATAAAATCTTCACAATGTAAATTAATATCTATATTTATATACTGAAAAATCAGAAAAAAATCACTGATTGCTATGGTATTGGTTTTAGAGATATATCTTGCAAAATGACGGAGTAATGACCAAAAAACTAGGTAATCTGAGAGGCGTTCTGAAACCTTAAAATGTCCATAAAATCGTCAATATGTAAATTAATATCTATATTTATATACTGAAAAATCAGAAAAAAATCACTGATTGCTATGGTATTGGTTTTAGAGATATATCTTGCAAAATGACGGAGTTATGACAAAAAAACGAATCTGAGAGGCATTCTGAAACCTTAAAATTTCCATAAAATCTTCACAATGTAAATTAATATCTATATTTATAAACTGAAAAATCAGAAAAAAATCACTGATTGCTATGGTATTGGTTTTAGAGATATATCTTGCAAAATGACGGAGTTATGACCAAAAAACTAATCTGAGAGGCGTTCTGAAACATTAAAATTTCCATAAAATCTTCACAATGTAAATTGAAATCTATATTTATATACTGAAAAATCAGAAAAAAATCACTGATTGCTATGGTATTGGTTTTAGAGATATATCTTGCAAAATGACGGAGTAATGACCAAAAAACTAGGTAATCTGAGAGGCGTTCTTAAACCTTAAAATGTCCATAAAATCGTCAATATGTAAATTAATATCTATATTTATATACTGAAAAATCAGAAAAAAATCACTGATTGCTATGGTATTGGTTTTAGAGATATATCTTGCAAAATGACGGAGTTATGACCAAAAAACTAATCTGAGAGGCGTTCTGAAACATTAAAATTTCCATAAAATCTTCACAATGTAAATTGAAATCTATATTTATATACTGAAAAATCAGAAAAAAATCACTGATTGCTATGGTATTGGTTTTAGAGATATACCTTGCAAAATGACGGAGTTATGACCAAAAAACTAATCTGAGAGGCGTTCTGAAACCTTAAAATGTCCATAAAATCGTCAAAATGTAAATAAATATCTATATTTATATACTGAAAAATCAGAAAAAAATCACTGATTGCTATGGTATTGGTTTTAGAGATATATCTTGCAAAATGACGGAGTAATGACCAAAAAACTAGGTAATCTGAGAGGCGTTCTGAAACCTTAAAATGTCCATAAAATCTTCACAATGTAAATTAATATCTATATTTATATACTGAAAAATCAGAAAAAAATCACTGATTGCTATGGTATTGGTTTTAGAGATATATCTTGCAAAATGACGGAGTAATGACCAAAAAACTAGGTAATCTGAGAGGCGTTCTGAAACCTTAAAATGTCCATAAAATCGTCAATATGTAAATTAATATCTATATTTATATACTGAAAAATCAGAAAAAAATCACTGATTGCTATGGTATTGGTTTTAGAGATATATCTTGCAAAATGACGGAGTTATGACAAAAAAACGAATCTGAGAGGCGTTCTGAAACCTTAAAATTTCCATAAAATCTTCACAATGTAAATTAATATCTATATTTATAAACTGAAAAATCAGAAAAAAATCACTGATTGCTATGGTATTGGTTTTAGAGATATATCTTGCAAAATGACGGAGTTATGACCAAAAAACTAATCTGAGAGGCGTTCTGAAACATTAAAATTTCCATAAAATCTTCACAATGTAAATTGAAATCTATATTTATATACTGAAAAATCAGAAAAAAATCACTGATTGCTATGGTATTGGTTTTAGAGATATATCTTGCAAAATGACGGAGTAATGACCAAAAAACTAGGTAATCTGAGAGGCGTTCTGAAACCTTAAAATGTCCATAGAATCGTCAATATGTAAATTAATATCTATATTTATATACTGAAAAATCAGAAAAAAATCACTGATTGCTATGGTATTGGTTTTAGAGATATATCTTGCAAAATGACGGAGTTATGACCAAAAAACTAATCTGAGAGGCGTTCTGAAACATTAAAATTTCCATAAAATCTTCACAATGTAAATTGAAATCTATATTTATATACTTAAAAATCAGAAAAAAATCACTGATTGCTATGGTATTGGTTTTAGAGATATACCTTGCAAAATGACGGAGTTATGACCAAAAAACTAATCTGAGAGGCGTTCTGAAACCTTAAAATGTCCATAAAATCGTCAAAATGTAAATAAATATCTATATTTATATACTGAAAAATCAGAAAAAAATCACTGATTGCTATGGTATTGGTTTTAGAGATATATCTTGCAAAATGACGGAGTAATGACCAAAAAACTAGGTAATCTGAGAGGCGTTCTGAAACCTTAAAATGTCCATAAAATCGTCAATATGTAAATTAATATCTATATTTATATACTGAAAAATCAGAAAAAAATCACTGATTGCTATGGTATTGGTTTTAGAGATATATCTTGCAAAATGACGGAGTTATGACCAAAAAACTAATCTGAGAGGCGTTCTGAAACATTAAAATTTCCATAAAATCTTCACAATGTAAATTGAAATCTATATTTATATACTTAAAAATCAGAAAAAAATCACTGATTGCTATGGTATTGGTTTTAGAGATATACCTTGCAAAATGACGGAGTTATGACCAAAAAACTAATCTGAGAGGCGTTCTGAAACCTTAAAATGTCCATAAAATCGTCAAAATGTAAATAAATATCTATATTTATATACTGAAAAATCAGAAAAAAATCACTGATTGCTATGGTATTGGTTTTAGAGATATATCTTGCAAAATGACGGAGTAATGACCAAAAAACTAGGTAATCTGAGAGGCGTTCTGAAACCTTAAAATGTCCATAAAATCTTCACAATGTAAATTAATATCTATATTTATATACTGAAAAATCAGAAAAAAATCACTGATTGCTATGGTATTGGTTTTAGAGATATATCTTGCAAAATGACGGAGTTATGACAAAAAAACGAATCTGAGAGGCGTTCTGAAACCTTAAAGTTTCCATAAAATCTTCACAATGTAAATTAATATCTATATTTATAAACTGAAAAATCAGAAAAAAATCACTGATTGCTATGGTATTGGTTTTAGAGATATATCTTGCAAAATGACGGAGTTATGACCAAAAAACTAATCTGAGAGGCGTTCTGAAACATTAAAATTTCCATTAAATCTTCACAATGTAAATTGAAATCTATATTTATATACTGAAAAATCAGAAAAAAATCACTGATTGCTATGGTATTGGTTTTAGAGATATATCTTGCAAAATGACGGAGTTATGACCAAAAAACTAATCTGAGAGGCGTTCTGAAACATTAAAATTTCCATAAAATCTTCACAATGTAAATTGAAATCTATATTTATATACTGAAAAATCAGAAAAAAATCACTGATTGCTATGGTATTGGTTTTAGAGATATACCTTGCAAAATGACGTAGTTATGACCAAAAAACTAATCTGAGAGGCGTTCTGAAACCTTAAAATGTCCATAAAATCGTCAAAATGTAAATAAATATCTATATTTATATACTGAAAAATCAGAAAAAAATCACTGATTGCTATGGTATTGGTTTTAGAGATATATCTTGCAAAATGACGGAGTAATGACCAAAAAACTAGGTAATCTGAGAGGCGTTCTGAAACCTTAAAATGTCCATAAAATCTTCACAATGTAAATTAATATCTATATTTATATACTGAAAAATCAGAAAAAAATCACTGATTGCTATGGTATTGGTTTTAGAGATATATCTTGCAAAATGACGGAGTAATGACCAAAAAACTAGGTAATCTGAGAGGCGTTCTGAAACCTTATAATGTCCATAAAATCGTCAATATGTAAATTAATATCTATATTTATATACTGAAAAATCAGAAAAAAATCACTGATTGCTATGGTATTGGTTTTAGAGATATATCTTGCAAAATGACGGAGTTATGACCAAAAAACTAATCTGAGAGGCGTTCTGAAACATTAAAATTTCCATAAAATCTTCACAATGTAAATTGAAATCTATATTTATATACTGAAAAATCAGAAAAAAATCACTGATTGCTATGGTATTGGTTTTAGAGATATATCTTGCAAAATGACGGAGTTATGACAAAAAAACGAATCTGAGAGGCGTTCTGAAACCTTAAAATTTCCATAACATCTTCACAATGTAAATTAATATCTATATTTATATACTGAAAAATCAGAAAAAATTTACTGATTGCTATGGTATTGGTTTTAGAGATATATCTTGCAAAATGACGGAGTAATGACCAAAAAAACTAGGTAATCTGAGAGGCGTTCTGAAACCTTAAAATGTCCATAAAATCTTCACAATGTAAATTAATATCTATATTTATATACTGAAAAATCAGAAAAAAATCACTGATTGCTATAATATTGGTTTTAGAGATATATCTTGCAAAATGACGGAGTTATGACAAAAAAACGAATCTGAGAGGCGTTCTGAAACCTTAAAATTTCCATAAAATCTTCACAATGTAAATTAATATCTATATTTATAAACTGAAAAATCAGAAAAAAATCACTGATTGCTATGGTATTGGTTTTAGAGATATATCTTGCAAAATGACGGAGTTATGACCAAAAAACTAATCTGAGAGGCGTTCTGAAACATTAAAATTTCCATTAAATCTTCACAATGTAAATTGAAATCTATATTTATATACTGAAAAATCAGAAAAAAATCACTGATTGCTATGGTATTGGTTTTAGAGATATATCTTGCAAAATGACGGAGTTATGACCAAAAAACTAATCTGAGAGGCGTTCTGAAACATTAAAATTTCCATAAAATCTTCACAATGTAAATTGAAATCTATATTTATATACTGAAAAATCAGAAAAAAATCACTGATTGCTATGGTATTGGTTTTAGAGATATACCTTGCAAAATGACGGAGTTATGACCAAAAAACTAATCTGAGAGGCGTTCTGAAACCTTAAAATGTCCATAAAATCGTCAAATGTAAATAAATATCTATATTTATATACTGAAAAATCAGAAAAAAATCACTGATTGCTATGGTATTGGTTTTAGAGATATATCTTGCAAAATGACGGAGTAATGACCAAAAAACTAGGTAATCTGAGAGGCGTTCTGAAACCTTAAAATGTCCATAAAATCTTCACAATGTAAATTAATATCTATATTTATATACTGAAAAATCAGAAAAAAATCACTGATTGCTATGGTATTGGTTTTAGAGATATATCTTGCAAAATGACGGAGTAATGACCAAAAAACTAGGTAATCTGAGAGGCGTTCTGAAACCTTAAAATGTCCATAAAATCGTCAATATGTAAATTAATATCTATATTTATATACTGAAAAATCAGAAAAAAATCACTGATTGCTATGGTATTGGTTTTAGAGATATATCTTGCAAAATGACGGAGTTATGACAAAAAAACGAATCTGAGAGGCATTCTGAAACCTTAAAATTTCCATAAAATCTTCACAATGTAAATTAATATCTATATTTATAAACTGAAAAATCAGAAAAAAATCACTGATTGCTATGGTATTGGTTTTAGAGATATATCTTGCAAAATGACGGAGTTATGACCAAAAAACTAATCTGAGAGGCGTTCTGAAACATTAAAATTTCCATAAAATCTTCACAATGTAAATTGAAATCTATATTTATATACTGAAAAATCAGAAAAAAATCACTGATTGCTATGGTATTGGTTTTAGAGATATATCTTGCAAAATGACGGAGTAATGACCAAAAAACTAGGTAATCTGAGAGGCGTTCTTAAACCTTAAAATGTCCATAAAATCGTCAATATGTAAATTAATATCTATATTTATATACTGAAAAATCAGAAAAAAATCACTGATTGCTATGGTATTGGTTTTAGAGATATATCTTGCAAAATGACGGAGTTATGACCAAAAAACTAATCTGAGAGGCGTTCTGAAACATTAAAATTTCCATAAAATCTTCACAATGTAAATTGAAATCTATATTTATATACTGAAAAATCAGAAAAAAATCACTGATTGCTATGGTATTGGTTTTAGAGATATACTTGCAAATGACGGAGTTATGACCAAAAAACTAATCTGAGAGGCGTTCTGAAACCTTAAAATGTCCATAAAATCGTCAAAATGTAAATAAATATCTATATTTATATACTGAAAAATCAGAAAAAAATCACTGATTGCTATGGTATTGGTTTAGAGATATATCTTGCAAAATGACGGAGTAATGACCAAAAAACTAGGTAATCTGAGAGGCGTTCTGAAACTTAAAATGTCCATAAAATCTTCACAATGTAAATTAATATCTATATTTATATACTGAAAAATCAGAAAAAAATCACTGATTGCTATGGTATTGGTTTTAGAGATATATCTTGCAAAATGACGGAGTAATGACCAAAAAACTAGGTAATCTGAGAGGCGTTCTGAAACCTTAAAATGTCCATAAAATCGTCAATATGTAAATTAATATCTATATTTATATACTGAAAAATCAGAAAAAAATCACTGATTGCTATGGTATTGGTTTTAGAGATATATCTTGCAAAATGACGGAGTTATGACAAAAAAACGAATCTGAGAGGCGTTCTGAAACCTTAAAATTTCCATAAAATCTTCACAATGTAAATTAATATCTATATTTATAAACTGAAAAATCAGAAAAAAATCACTGATTGCTATGGTATTGGTTTTAGAGATATATCTTGCAAAATGACGGAGTTATGACCAAAAAACTAATCTGAGAGGCGTTCTGAAACATTAAATTTCCATAAAATCTTCACAATGTAAATTGAAATCTATATTTATATACTGAAAAATCAGAAAAAAATCACTGATTGCTATGGTATTGGTTTTAGAGATATATCTTGCAAAATGACGGAGTAATGACCAAAAAACTAGGTAATCTGAGAGGCGTTCTGAAACCTTAAAATGTCCATAGAATCGTCAATATGTAAATTAATATCTATATTTATATACTGAAAAATCAGAAAAAAATCACTGATTGCTATGGTATTGGTTTTAGAGATATATCTTGCAAAATGACGGAGTTATGACCAAAAAACTAATCTGAGAGGCGTTCTGAAACATTAAAATTTCCATAAAATCTTCACAATGTAAATTGAAATCTATATTTATATACTTAAAAATCAGAAAAAAATCACTGATTGCTATGGTATTGGTTTTAGAGATATCCTTGCAAAATGACGGAGTTATGACCAAAAAACTAATCTGAGAGGCGTTCTGAAACCTTAAAATGTCCATAAAATCGTCAAAATGTAAATAAATATCTATATTTATATACTGAAAAATCAGAAAAAAATCACTGATTGCTATGGTATTGTTTTAGAGATATATCTTGCAAAATGACGGAGTCATGACCAAAAAACTAGGTAATCTGAGAGGCGTTCTGAAACCTTAAAATGTCCATAAAATCTTCACAATGTAAATTAATATCTATATTTATATACTGAAAAATCAGAAAAAAATCACTGATTGCTATGGTATTGGTTTTAGAGATATATCTTGCAAAATGACGGAGTTATGACAAAAAAACGAATCTGAGAGGCGTCTGAAACCTTAAAATTTCCATAAAATCTTCACAATGTAAATTAATATCTATATTTATAAACTGAAAAATCAGAAAAAAATCACTGATTGCTATGGTATTGGTTTTAGAGATATATCTTGCAAAATGACGGAGTTATGACCAAAAAACTAATCTGAGAGGCGTTCTGAACATTAAAATTTCCATAAAATCTTCACAATGTAAATTGAAATCTATATTTATATACTGAAAAATCAGAAAAAAATCACTGATTGCTATGGTATTGGTTTTAGAGATATATCTTGCAAAATGACGGAGTTATGACCAAAAAACTAATCTGAGAGGCGTTCTGAACATTAAAATTTCCATAAAATCTTCACAATGTAAATTGAAATCTATATTTATATACTGAAAAATCAGAAAAAAATCACTGATTGCTATGGTATTGGTTTTAGAGATATACCTTGCAAAATGACGGAGTTATGACCAAAAAACTAATCTGAGAGGCGTTCTGAAACCTTAAAATGTCCATAAAATCGTCAAAATGTAAATAAATATCTATATTTATATACTGAAAAATCAGAAAAAAATCACTGATTGCTATGGTATTGGTTTTAGAGATATATCTTGCAAAATGACGGAGTAATGACCAAAAAAACTAGGTAATCTGAGAGGCGTTCTGAAACCTTAAAATGTCCATAAAATCTTCACAATGTAAATTAATATCTATATTTATATACTGAAAAATCAGAAAAAATCACTGATTGCTATGGTATTGGTTTTAGAGATATATCTTGCAAAATGACGGAGTAATGACCAAAAAACTAGGTAATCTGAGAGGCGTTCTGAACCTTAAAATGTCCATAAAATCGTCAATATGTAAATTAATATCTATATTTATATACTGAAAAATCAGAAAAAAATCACTGATTGCTATGGTATTGGTTTTAGAGATATATCTTGCAAAATGACGGAGTTATGACAAAAAAACGAATCTGAGAGGCATTCTGAAACCTTAAAATTTCCATAAAATCTTCACAATGTAAATTAATATCTATATTTATAAACTGAAAAATCAGAAAAAAATCACTGATTGCTATGGTATTGGTTTTAGAGATATATCTTGCAAAATGACGGAGTTATGACCAAAAAACTAATCTGAGAGGCGTTCTGAAACATTAAAATTTCCATAAAATCTTCACAATGTAAATTGAAATCTATATTTATATACTGAAAAATCAGAAAAAAATCACTGATTGCTATGGTATTGGTTTTAGAGATATATCTTGCAAAATGACGGAGTAATGACCAAAAAACTAGGTAATCTGAGAGGCGTTCTGAAACCTTATAATGTCCATAAAATCGTCAATATGTAAATTAATATCTATATTTATATACTGAAAAATCAGAAAAAAATCACTGATTGCTATGGTATTGGTTTTAGAGATATATCTTGCAAAATGACGGAGTTATGACAAAAAAACGAATCTGAGAGGCGTTCTGAAACCTTAAAATTTCCATAAAATCTTCACAATGTAAATTAATATCTATATTTATAAACTGAAAAATCAGAAAAAAATCACTGATTGCTATGGTATTGGTTTTAGAGATATATCTTGCAAAATGACGAGTTATGACCAAAAAACTAATCTGAGAGGCGTTCTGAAACATTAAAATTTCCATAAAATCTTCACAATGTAAATTGAAATCTATATTTATATACTGAAAAATCAGAAAAAAATCACTGATTGCTATGGTATTGGTTTTAGAGATATATCTTGCAAAATGACGGAGTAATGACCAAAAAACTAGGTAATCTGAGAGGCGTTCTGAAACCTTAAAATGTCCATAAAATCGTCAATATGTAAATTAATATCTATATTTATATACTGAAAAATCAGAAAAAAATCACTGATTGCTATGGTATTGGTTTTAGAGATATATCTTGCAAAATGACGGAGTTATGACCAAAAAACTAATCTGAGAGGCGTTCTGAAACATTAAAATTTCCATAAAATCTTCACAATGTAAATTGAAATCTATATTTATATACTGAAAAATCAGAAAAAAATCACTGATTGCTATGGTATTGTTTTAGAGATATACCTTGCAAAATGACGGAGTTATGACCAAAAAACTAATCTGAGAGGCGTTCTGAAACCTTAAAATGTCCATAAAATCGTCAAAATGTAAATAAATATCTATATTTATATACTGAAAAATCAGAAAAAAATCACTGATTGCTATGGTATTGGTTTTAGAGATATATCTTGCAAAATGACGGAGTAATGACCAAAAAACTAGGTAATCTGAGAGGCGTTCTGAAACCTTAAAATGTCCATAAAATCTTCACAATGTAAATTAATATCTATATTTATATACTGAAAAATCAGAAAAAAATCACTGATTGCTATGGTATTGGTTTTAGAGATATATCTTGCAAAATGACGGAGTAATGACCAAAAAACTAGGTAATCTGAGAGGCGTTCTGAAACCTTAAAATGTCCATAAAATCGTCAATATGTAAATTAATATCTATATTTATATACTGAAAAATCAGAAAAAAATCACTGATTGCTATGGTATTGGTTTTAGAGATATATCTTGCAAAATGACGGAGTTATGACAAAAAAACGAATCTGAGAGGCGTTCTGAAACCTTAAAATTTCCATAAAATCTTCACAATGTAAATTAATATCTATATTTATAAACTGAAAAATCAGAAAAAAATCACTGATTGCTATGGTATTGGGTTTTAGAGATATATCTTGCAAAATGACGGAGTTATGACCAAAAAACTAATCTGAGAGGCGTTCTGAAACATTAAAATTTCCATAAAATCTTCACAATGTAAATTGAAATCTATATTTATATACTGAAAAATCAGAAAATAATCACTGATTGCTATGGTATTGGTTTAGAGATATATCTTGCAAAATGACGGAGTAATGACCAAAAAAACTAGGTAATCTGAGAGGCGTTCTGAAACCTTAAAATGTCCATAGAATCGTCAATATGTAAATTAATATCTATATTTATATACTGAAAATCAGAAAAAAATCACTGATTGCTATGGTATTGGTTTTAGAGATATATCTTGCAAAATGACGGAGTAATGACCAAAAAACTAGGTAATCTGAGAGGCGTTCTGAAACCTTAAAATGTCCATAAAATCTTCACAATGTAAATTAATATCTATATTTATATACTGAAAAATCAGAAAAAAAAACACTGATTGCTATGGTATTGGTTTTAGAGATATATCTTGCAAAATGACGGAGTAATGACCAAAAAACTAGGTAATCTGAGAGGCGTTCTGAAACCTTAAAATGTCCATAAAATCGTCAATATGTAAATTAATATCTATATTTATATACTGAAAAATCAGAAAAAAATCACTGATTGCTATGGTATTGGTTTTAGAGATATATCTTGCAAAATGACGGAGTTATGACAAAAAAACGAATCTGAGAGGCGTTCTGAACCTTAAAATTTCCATAAAATCTTCACAATGTAAATTAATATCTATATTTATAAACTGAAAAATCAGAAAAAAATCACTGATTGCTATGGTATTGGTTTTAGAGATATATCTTGCAAAATGACGGAGTTATGACCAAAAAACTAATCTGAGAGGCGTTCTGAAACATTAAAATTTCCATAAAATCTTCACAATGTAAATTGAAATCTATATTTATATACTGAAAAATCAGAAAAAAATCACTGATTGCTATGGTATTGGTTTTAGAGATATATCTTGCAAATGACGGAGTAATGACCAAAAAACTAGGTAATCTGAGAGGCGTTCTGAAACCTTAAAATGTCCATAAAATCGTCAATATGTAAATTAATATCTATATTTATATACTGAAAAATCAGAAAAAAATCACTGATTGCTATGGTATTGGTTTTAGAGATATATCTTGCAAAATGACGGAGTTATGACCAAAAACTAATCTGAGAGGCGTTCTGAAACATTAAAATTTCCATAAAATCTTCACAATGTTAAATTGAAATCTATATTTATATACTGAAAAATCAGAAAAAAATCATCTGATTGCTATGGTATTGGTTTTAGAGATATACCTTGCAAAATGACGGAGTTATGACCAAAAAACTAATCTGAGAGGCGTTCTGAAACCTTAAAATGTCCATAAAATCGTCAAAATGTAAATAAATATCTATATTTATATACTGAAAAATCAGAAAAAAATCACTGATTGCTATGGTATTGGTTTAGAGATATATCTTGCAAAATGACGGAGTAATGACCAAAAACTAGGTAATCTGAGAGGCGTTCTGAAACCTTAAAATGTCCATAAAATCTTCACAATGTAAATTAATATCTATATTTATATACTGAAAAATCAGAAAAAAATCACTGATTGCTATGGTATTGGTTTTAGAGATATATCTTGCAAAATGACGGAGTAATGACCAAAAAACTAGGTAATCTGAGAGGCGTTCTGAAACCTTAAAATGTCCATAAAATCGTCAATATGTAAATTAATATCTATATTTATATACTGAAAAATCAGAAAAAAATCACTGATTGCTATGGTATTGGTTTTAGAGATATATCTTGCAAAATGACGGAGTTATGACAAAAAAACGAATCTGAGAGGCGTTCTGAAACCTTAAAATTTCCATAAAATCTTCACAATGTAAATTAATATCTATATTTATAAACTGAAAAATCAGAAAAAAATCACTGATTGCTATGGTATTGGTTTTAGAGATATATCTTGCAAAATGACGGAGTTATGACCAAAAAAACTAATCTGAGAGGCGTTCTGAAACATTAAAATTTCCATAAAATCTTCACAATGTAAATTGAAATCTATATTATATACTGAAAAATCAGAAAAATAATCACTGATTGCTATGGTATTGGTTTTAGAGATATATCTTGCAAAATGACGGAGTAATGACCAAAAAACTAGGTAATCTGAGAGGCGTTCTGAAACCTTAAAATGTCCATAGAATCGTCAATATGTAAATTAATATCTATATTTATATACTGAAAAATCAGAAAAAATCACTGATTGCTATGGTATTGGTTTTAGAGATATATCTTGCAAAATGACGGAGTAATGACCAAAAAACTAGGTAATCTGAGAGGCGTTCTGAAACCTTAAAATGTCCATAAAATCTTCACAATGTAAATTAATATCTATATTTATATACTGAAAAATCAGAAAAAAATCACTGATTGCTATGGTATTGGTTTTAGAGATATATCTTGCAAAAATGACGGAGTAATGACCAAAAAACTAGGTAATCAGAGAGGCGTTCTGAAACCTTAAAATGTCCATAAAAATCGTCAATATGTAAATTAATATCTATATTTATATACTGAAAAATCAGAAAAAAATCACTGATTGCTATGGTATTGGTTTTAGAGATATATCTTGCAAAATGACGGAGTTATGACAAAAAAACGAATCTGAGAGGCATTCTGAAACCTTAAAATTTCCATAAAATCTTCACAATGTAAATTAATATCTATATTTATAAACTGAAAAATCAGAAAAAAATCACTGATTGCTATGGTATTGGTTTTAGAGATATATCTTGCAAAATGACGGAGTTATGACCAAAAAACTAATCTGAGAGGCGTTCTGAAACATTAAAATTTCCATAAAAATCTTCACAATGTAAATTGAAATCTATATTTATATACTGAAAAATCAGAAAAAAATCACTGATTGCTATGGTATTGGTTTTACAGATATATCTTGCAAAATGACGGAGTAATGACCAAAAAACTAGGTAATCTGAGAGGCGTTCTGAAACCTTAAAATGTCCATAGAATCGTCAATATGTAAATTAATATCTATATTTATATACTGAAAAATCAGAAAAAAATCACTGATTGCTATGGTATTGGTTTTAGAGATATATCTTGCAAAATGACGGAGTTATGACCAAAAAACTAATCTGAGAGGCGTTCTGAAACATTAAAATGTCCATAAAATCTTCACAATGTAAATTAATATCTATATTTATATACTGAAAAATCAGAAAAAAATCACTGATTGCTATGGTATTGGTTTTAGAGATATATCTTGCAAAATGACGGAGTAATGACCAAAAAACTAGGTAATCTGAGAGGCGTTCTGAAACCTTAAAATGTCCATAAAATCGTCATATGTAAATTAATATCTATATTTATATACTGAAAATCAGAAAAAAATCACTGATTGCTATGGTATTGGTTTTAGAGATATATCTTGCAAAATGACGGAGTTATGACCAAAAACTAATCTGAGAGGCGTTCTGAAACATTAAAATTTCCATAAAATCTTCACATGTAAATTGAAATCTATATTTATATACTGAAAAATCAGAAAAAAATCACTGATTGCTATGGTATTGGTTTTAGAGATATACCTTGCAAAATGACGGAGTTATGACCAAAAAACTAATCTGAGAGGCGTTCTGAAACCTTAAAATGTCCATAAAATCGTCAAAATGTAAATAAATATCTATATTTATATACTGAAAAATCAGAAAAAAATCACTGATTGCTATGGTATTGGTTTTAGAGATATATCTTGCAAAATGACGGAGTAATGACCAAAAAACTAGGTAATCTGAGAGGCGTTCTGAAACCTTAAAATGTCCATAAAATCTTCACAATGTAAATTAATATCTATATTTATATACTGAAAAATCAGAAAAAAATCACTGATTGCTATGTATTGGTTTTAGAGATATATCTTGCAAAATGACGGAGTAATGACCAAAAAACTAGGTAATCTGAGAGGCGTCTGAAACCTTAAAATGTCCATAAAATCGTCAATATGTAAATTAATATCTATATTTATATACT